>JAQGBT010001110.1:0-36103 GCA_034698585.1 Disparrhopalites patrizii
CTATCTTTCTCTCTCTTTCTCTCTCTTTCTCTCTCTTTCTCTCTCTTTCTCTCTCTTTCTCTCGCTTTCCCTCTCTCCCTAATGAACTCTCTCGAAACACAAGGCGACTCATTTGTCAGCAATTTTGTACAGCTCACACGCTCCCACCAAAAAAAGGCGGGAAAGTATAAAAAAGTGATGATCATCAACTTTTTGTTACACTTTTTTCCCTCTTCTCTCACCCTCCGGATATTTCCTCGCATCTTTTACGCTTACTTTCAAATGCATTAATTTCCCAATACCTTTCCCCATTATATGTTTCTCGCCCCCAAAAATTCCGCCGGGTGTTTGAGTTCTCTCTATGGAAGAAAAAAAAACTTTCCTGTTTTTACCGTGAGAATTGGGCTTGGGAGAAAATTAATTTTTTTTTCCTCCGTCCCTTTTCACTTTGAGTAACTCAACCTTTTTTTTCGTTTGATACCATTAAATTGGGAAAATGTGGGGAAGTTGGAAGGAGCCATTTTTTGTTCCCCTTGTACGGGCAAAATCTGAATGGGAATAATGCAGAGGAATTTTTGGAGAGATGTTAGTGCTCCCGGGGCTGTAATTTCATGGAAGAAATTCGTCCTTTGGGGTGAATATTTTCGGGGGGAAAAGCAAGAGCTGGGAGATTTTAGGGGCAAATTGTATTAGTAGGACAAATTGCAAAATATATTATACATATTATTTGGAATTAGGCGTTTACAATAAGCACTTTACTGAAACGTGAATTCCATGAAGTACTTTATGTTATACATAAAATGCTAATAAACGTAGGCTATTAAATCACATCTAAAAGCGACAAACGACGAGTACAAAATCACAATTACGCGGGGAAAGACAAACAAATATTAATGCCAGAAAAAGCTGAAGCAAAATAGAAAACGAAAAAAATGCTAGCGAAGATTTTAACAAATTAAAGAAAAAAAAGTGACGTGAAATTTGTAGCGGTAAATCTTCACGCTCAGAAAACTCAGAAAATTCAAATTCAAGAAATAAAAGCCCACAAAAAACCCCTCAGACAAATGGCATGACAGGGACGAAAAAATCTCGCAAAAAAATGAAGGATAAAAATTACTAAAAATCTGAAGGAGAAATTACGACAAAAAATGCGCATGTTCACAAGGCCACTGACAAAAAATTGTGAAGAGAAGACGAGCTTGGGCGTAAATGTGATGCGTATTTTCGTCAAGAATCCAAATTAAATTTATTCCCTCCTTTTAACGCTACGGACGCTCCCCGCCCTTTCCTTCTTCAAAGGTGACATGCGACTAGGCATACGACGTTGAGCCATTAGATGTGTCCCGCCCGTCAAGATGGGAAACAATTACTGACATGCGAAAATAAGGGGAAATGCTGAGTTGCAGACAGAGCGAAAGAGAGCAAGAAAGTGGCGAGTGCAAGAACGAGAGCTGAAAGGAGCAACAAATAGTGAAAACAAGGAGCAAATAAAAATTTGAAAGGAGCAAAAGAGCACTAGCAAGGGATAGAGAAAAATAGAGAGAGTGAAAGAGTGCAAGACGTTGAAAGAGAGCGCGAACGAAATATAGAGAACAAAAGAGAGCAAGACATTGAAAGAGAAGGAGGGTCAAAAAAATATGGAGAGCGAAAGCGATTGAAAGAAAGAGAGCGAAAGCCAAGAAAGAGAGAGAGAGCAAACGAGATTCCAAGAAATAGAGAGCGAAAGAGAGCAAGACACTGAAAGAATTGGAGAGAGCAAAAGCGAAAGAAATACAGAGCAAAAGAAAATCGTGAAGAGAGAGCGGAAGAAAGCAAGGAATTGAAAAAGGGAGAGAGCAAAAGAGAGTAAAAGAAATAGAGAGGGCGAAAGAGACCAAGCAAAATTAGGAGAGTGAAAGAGACCGACAGAAATCGTGGGAGCGGAAGAGAGCAGAAGAAACAGAGAGCGGAGGAGAAAGAGAGGAAGAAAGCAAGCATTGAAAGAGTGAGCGAGAGCGACAGAGAGCGAGAAACATAGAGAGCAAAAGAGAGCACAAGGGCGAAATATAAAGAGCGGAATAGAGCAAAATTAAGTAAAAGAGAAAAAGCGGATAATACAAAAACAGAGCAAACGAGATCAAGCGAAAGCAGAAGAGAGCAAAATAAAGCGATCAAGAAAGAAAGAGAAAACGGCAAAAAAGAGGAAAAGAAGAGAGGAAATGTGAGCGAAAGAAACGGAGCAAACGAGAGCGAAGGAGAGCGCAAGAGGGCGAAAGAGATAGCAAGAGAGCGAAGGAGCGCGAAAGAGAGAAAACGCCCGCAAAAGAGAGCAAAAGAGAGCAAGTTATTGAATGAAAGGTATAGCAAAAGAGAGCAAAAAGAAATAGAGAGCAAAAGAATGCAAATGAAATAGAGACAAAGAGCCAAAGAAATAAAAAGAGAGAAAGATATGAAGACATTTAAAAGGGAGACAGCAACAGAAATGCAAAGAGCGAAAGAGAGATGATCCCAGAGAAATATTGAGAGAGAGAGAGAGAGAGAGAGAGACGGCAGGTGCAAGCGAAAGGGTGACTGGCGAAGGCAAGGGAGAGAATAAAAGAGGAAAAGAGCAATAGAGCTGATGAAAGAGAAAGGTGTAGACGGATGCGAATAAAAGAGAAAAGCCGAAAGAGAAGGAGACAAAAAGAGTGCACAAGAGAGAGAGAGAGAGAGAGAGAGAGAGAGAGAGAGAGAGAGGGATAGAGAGAGTGCAAGAGAGAGTCAGACCAACAGGGAGAGCCTAAAAGTGCTATGGTAACAGAGAGATGGAGAGAGAGAGAGACGTAAGGTGAGGGAAACACTATCCAGACATTTATTTATAAGAGAGAAGAGAGCCATCCAAGCTTTCGCCGCAAAAGAGAGCCAAGGAAAAAGGGGAGGACGGAAGCACTTTTCAATTCAGTCGCCATCCCACTTCATTCCCTCGTGTCACACACCAGCCACGTTGTCCTCCACACACTCCAAGTGCAACCATAATTTCCGGCCTTTTTTCCTCTCCAAATTTTCCCTTCTTGATTTAGTTCTTCGTATTCATTTTAACCCTCATTTCCCCACCATATCATTCCCCATCACTGTCCGCGTACGCATGTTTAACATGCGTGCGGTAGGACTGTAATATCAAATTAAATTAAATTAATATGTTCCCTTAAATTCCTTCCCCCTTTATACCATTCCAGAACAAATGTTGCTAACTTCTTTATTTTAAACATCCAATAAATTGTCCTATTGAAAGTCCGATTTCATTGTGTGACCTCTGACTTTATTTCGGGCACGTGTATTTTGTCTCGGGATTTTCTCCGTCTTTCCTGCGGATCCAAGGCTAAAAGTCAAAGCAAATGACGGAAAGTGAAAGTGTTATGGGAAGAAAGAGATAACGGCAGAGATAAAAACGTGGGATAAACGCGTAAGATAAAACGAAAAATGTAGGTTAAAATAAAGAATAAAAAAATAAAATGTGAATACGTGAAGGGAAAAAAACAGGAGTAAAATGTAAAAAGACGGGGAAAATGAAGGGGGAAAGCAAAGGGGAAATTAATTCAAAGAGGAAGAGTGACAATAAATTAAAGTGCGAGGGGAAAAGTACAAATTAATAAAGTGACGTTCCCAACTCCACCTGCGTAATCCCTGTCTCTCCCCAGGCAAAAGAGGGAAGCAAGAGAGAGAGAGAGAGGGAGAGAGAGAGAGAAAGAATAGGAGAAACCACGCAAGTGATAAATCCCCCGGCAGTATAAAAAAACAGGCTCGTCTAATAAACAAGGAACTAATACATATGGGACTGAGAGCGAACAAATAGGAGGGTCAGGGAACAAAATCATTAGAATTGTATTCGCACAAAAAGGAGAAAGAAAGCTCCAATGAGAGGGAGAAACGGAGAACGATAAAGAGAATAAAAGTTGTGAAAAGAGTGAAAGGATGACAAGGAGTGAAACAAAAGGAAAGGGAAAGCAAGAATGAGATAAAAATATGATTTGAGAGAGAAAATAAGAAAGAATCAGAGAAAAAGACGGAGTTAGAGGGAGATCTGGAGATAAAAGGGAGAGAGAGAAACAACAGAAGAGAGATGAAGAGGTAGCCTGAGTAAACAAGAGAGACGAGACGGCAACAATGTAAGAGGTTGAGAATAGGAAAAGCTGATAAAAGGAAAGGCAGTAAACGCGAGAGATGGAAAAGGAAGCGATGGAGTGAGTGACAAAGAAATTGAGAGGTAGGAATGATAGAGGCAAAGAGAGAGGGGCCGAGATAAAAGGAACTGATACAGATAAGGGGCGAGAGCAGAGAGCGGGAGAGGTAAAGATAAACAGTGATAAGAGAGACGCAGAGAAAGCGAGACAGAAAAGAAAGCGATAAGGAGAGAGGCTGAGAATGCGAGAAAGAAACGAAAGCGATAAAAAGGTCGGCAGAGAAAGCAAAATATATACGAAATCAATAAAGTGAGAGGCAGCGAAAGCAAGTCAGAGCAGAAAGCGATAAACAGAGAGGCAGAGAAAGCAGGAACAGAAATAAAGCGATAAAGAATGAGTCATAAAAAGCGATAAAAAGAGAGGCAGATGAAGCAGGAGAGGAAAGAAAGCGGTAAAAAGAGAAGCAGATGAAGCATGAGAGGAAATAAAGCGATAAAGACTGAGTCATAAAAGGCGATAAATAGAGAGGCAGAGAAAGTGAGACGGAAAGAAAGCGATAACGAGAGAGGCTAAGAAGACGAGACAGAAAGAAAGTGATAAAGAGAGAACCAGTGAAAGCGAGAAGGAAGAGAGCGATAAAAAAAGAGGCGGAGAAAGCAAAGCAGAAACGAAAGCGATAAAGAGAGAGGCCGAGAAATCAAGAAAGAAAAGAAAGCGACAAATAGAGAGGCAGAGAAAGCGATAAAAAGAGAGGCAGAGAAAACGGAGAAAACGAGAGGGAGAAACAAACTTGGAAGAAAAAGACAAAGAAAGGGAGATACATTAAGAGAAAACGAGAAAGAGAATGAGTGTAAATAAGAGAGAAAACCAAACAGAAACCGATTATAGTGAAAAACAGATAGACCAACAGATATGGAGCAAGAGAGAATAAGGTAGAAAAAGAAAACTAGGGAAAGGAGGAATAAAAAAGACAAATATACACGGATCGTGAGAGTGGGAGAGACGGAGAGAAGAAGCACAGAACGAGAGAACATGAGAGAGAGAGAAAGCGAAAGAGAGTAAGACAGAGAATAGTTGAGAGACAGAAAGAAAGAGAAAAGGAGGAAGTGAAAGAGAGATGAAGAAACGGGGAGAGAGCGGGAAGAATCAAATACAAATCTCGTCCAGTGACACATGGAATGAAAGAGATAAGATAAGGAGGAAATAAATACAAACCACCGCCACCTGATTGAATTACTTTTCCCTTCCTCATTTACTGGTTTCTCTCTCTCTCTCTCTAGTTTTCTCTTCTGTATATCTCTCCCACTCCCTCCATTATTTTTGCTGTGGCTTCCCCCGCACATGAAAGGATGGAGGGAGAATGAAAGGCGGAATAATGATGATAATAAAGGCAACGACGAGCTTTTGTCTCTCCCGGGAAGGAAAAAAACAATTCGTGGAGCTCCAGCCTTTTTTTGTCCTTCCTCCTATTTAGTCTCTCTTTTTATGTGGTTTCCAATGCAATGTATTTCTTATGGGAGTGGAAGTGTGAAACTGACGGTGGCAGACAAATAAAGGAACAAAGGGGTAGGTGTGGGGTTTAAATTTCAAAGAGAGAAAAATATACGAACACCCACACGGAGGATGGAAGAGTGTGATAAAAGTTTGATTGTTTCCACCGGCACAGAGATTTTTCGTAATAGCTCCGTTAATAATAATTGCTTTTCAAAAGCAGCAACAAAGGGAAAAGGGCACTGAATGATATATGAGGAACCGGAGAGAGCGGAGGAAATCAGATATAGTACAAAAGTACGACGGGGATAGCTTCAGGAGCAACGTCGAGTGGAAGATAGAGTTTCGGCGCAAATGTATTTTGTAGAATGGAAACAAAAACTTTTCTTTTTGGAGGGGAAAAACATTCAAATAAACGACTATCGGGATTCTCGAGAGGGTGCAAACGGAGTAGGGAATGAGAAAGGGTTTTGCGCTCAAAAATATGTAACAATACGCGGAGAGGCACCAGCCCTGGAGAAACAAGAGATGAAAAAGTAAAGGGGAGGCCATGAATACAAAAGCAAAAGAGAGGATATGACGGACAAAGTAAAGGAGAGGAAATGCGAGAAGCAGTGAAAAGTATTAGAGGGAGAGAAAAGAAATCAAAATGAAGAAATTAAGAAATGTGAAAGGTAAAGGCAAAAATGGGAAGTAAAAATTGGCGAAAACATAAATGCAAAGATGGAAAGGGAAATAAGGAGAAAAGAAAAAAGGGAAAACCGCAGAATTTTTAAAACGTTCGTATAAAGCACAAGTGGAAACAGCCCAAAAATCATTCGACAAATTACTAAACAAGGAAACTGGCCTTAAAAGAGAAAGTGACGTAAGTCAAAGCAACGAGATATTATGAAAAAATGAAATGAATACAATAAATGCAAAAGTGAAAGCACAATCAGAAAGAAACAGGAAGCAAAATGTTACGGTAAGAGAGAAAGCACAGTAAAAAGAAAAACAAATTAAATTGCAAAGGAAACAAAGCCAGCACATTTAAAAATAATAATTAAATCAGAAACGGAAAGAGAGCAAAATTCAAAAGGAAGAGAGAAAGCAAAATAGAAATGGAAAAGTCGAAATAAAACAGAAAGCAAAATAAATAGAGAAATCAGAAAAACAAGAAACGAGATAAATCAAAATACTAACAAAAAAGTGAAAGCCAAATAATCGGAAAAAAGAGAAAGCTAAATAATCGGAAAAGAGAGAAAGCTAAATAATCGGAGAAGAGAGAAAGATAAATAATTGGAAAACAGAGAAAGCAATATAATAAGAAAACGAGAAAGCAAAATATTCTGAAGTAGAGAGAGGCAATCTAATGATAAAAAAGGGACAGCAAAAAAAGCAAAAAGAGAAAGCAAATTTTGAAATAAAAGAAAACAATTTAATTAGAAAAAATTGAAATAGGAAACCAAAAATGGGAAAACAGAAAGCAAAACCTGCATGAAAAAGAGAAAGCGCAAGTAGCGAAATGGAAAAAATAGAAAAGAAACGAAAGAGAAAGCCAATAAGCGAGGAAAGCAAAGGAAAGTGAAGAGATGAAAAAATAAAAAGATAAAAGAGAAAGCAAGTAAAAGAGGAATAATACAGAACATGCAGAGTGAGAACAAAGCGAAAGCAAACACACGCAAAGTGGAAAACCACAAAAAGAGAAAGTAAAATAAAACTAAAACTAGAAAGCAAAGCAAAGGAAATGGAAGCGAGAAAAAAAGAAAACGGTGAAAACGCGATTGTGAACAAAAAAGGGTACATATATGCCTCCAAAGAATTGCCGAACAAGGCAAGCACATAAACAGAGAAATGAATAGGAATGGCGGATATCGTAGAAAGGAGAAAATACATAAAGATAAACTAGGAAAAGAAAGATGCTAAACGCGTAATAAACAAAAGGCCAAGCCATTGTAGGAATTGGCAGTTCTTGACCGTTTAAATTTTTATGCAATGGCCCTACTTTCCCCATACTTTCCCCCGTAGAATTTCCCTCCACAAAACTAACTCCACCATTTCATCTGTGGGAACAGAGAAAGTATACAAGGCCTAATTAGTCTCTTTTGGCCTCTTATCTCCTCCTTCCAACCAACTTCGTCTGCCTTCCTTTTTCTCTCCTCCCGTGGGAATATCTTTTCCCCCAAACCCGTCAAATGGCAATTGCTCCAAGGGAAAAATTATACCAGGAGATACAAAGACATGGGAAAGTTTTGGGGTATTTATGTTTTTCCTCTCCCACATAAACTTTCCCATCTTAATTGTGTTTGGAAGGCCTCAAATTATCTTTTTGTACCATACACTCCCATTTTTGGAGGGAAGATGAACTATGCCTTCCAGGAGACTCCGGAAGGGAAGGGTTCTCTGTCAGTAAATGAGAAAATCCGTGGGATTCTCTGGAGTCCCAGGACATGGCAGCCATTTGAAACGGGAAGGTTTTTGGGAGTAATAAAAATCTGGGGGAAAGAGATGATCGTAATAATTAAAATTGTGACGCCTGGGAGGGAAACGTGAGATGTAATTGCCTTGTATCAGGAAACGCTGAGCGGGATCGGAGGGCGTCCAATGAAAGGGTGAGGAGTGACTAATGAGAGGAATTAAAGGGAGCCGCCAGGCAATACTTCCTCTCTCTCTCTCTGTCTTTCTCTCTCTTTGTCTCTCTCTCTCTCTCTCTCTTTCTCTCTCTCTCTCCATCTCCCTCCGCCAGTTCATTTTGCAAGTGACACATGTCGCACTTTGTGACAAATGAGGGAGATGAGGGCAAGGGAAGTTTGACAGAGTGAGGAAACCGAGAGAGAGAGAGAGTGGCGGATATTGTGACATGATGGAAATGCAATCGTTTTAATTAGATTCTCGGCACAAGAGATGGAAACGTGCTTTGGAAGG
The DNA here is from genome assembly GCA_034698585.1 of Disparrhopalites patrizii. Taxonomy (NCBI): domain Eukaryota; kingdom Metazoa; phylum Arthropoda; class Collembola; order Symphypleona; family Sminthuridae; genus Disparrhopalites; species Disparrhopalites patrizii. Next base: position 8,514 of record JAQGBT010001110.1, read on the forward strand.
GAATATTTATGAGAGATGGGAATGTCTCAGTTCGCAGAGGTACGGAAGAGGAAAAAGGAAGGAAATACGAACAGAAAGCATGGACTGTACAGTTCCTTGTGGGTTCGAGTATCAATTTTGGCGCCAAGTTCAGTTTCGAGGTCGAATATTTTTATTACTATTATTTTCATGGACACTCATCGTAGAGTAACGCCTAATATTGTGGCCACTTTTTTTCAACCTTTTTTTTTCAATGTCTTTCTTCCAGTGTGATTTGAGGAAGGAATTTTTGAAGAAAGGATTCTAATATGCAGCAGTCTAAGCTATAACCAAAAACATAGGTATTAAATTTCGCCTCACTGATTTCATCTTATAATTTTTTTTAAATAAATAGCAGTTCACAAATGTGGGCATTTGCATTTAGTCGTGACCGCCCGCTTCGTCAATTGTAGTAAACATTTATAATTATGAAAACAATATTACTGCAAGTCATTACAGATTTAATATACCTAAAGTCGACTCTCGCTATAACAGCACCCTATAAAGCATCAAATCTCCCTTGTTATAGCGAAAAACTGTTACAGAGAACAGACATTTCTATGTTAACAAATGGAGAAAGTTTTTGAGGGGAGCATTTTTGCTGCTGTTATAACGAGAGTACTGTTATACAGAGGACTGTTATAGAGAGAGTCGACTGGATGTAGAGTTATCCTGAGAGTTTGGTTGAATAATTCCGTTATTGCCCTGCTTCGGAATCAAGTCCGAAAGTCTTATATTAATTACTGAATCAACTTGGTCGAATTTCACTGAAATTTTCTGACCCGCTCAGAACGCGTTGCTTTTTGCTTCTTTTCTTGTACATATGCAATTATGTTATAAAATATAAATGTACGTCGTCCTTTGCAAACTCATCTAGAAAAAAGAGAATTGCCAATCTCAATCGAAATCGCAATTATACTCTCGAATTACAATTGTGAGTTCAAATTTCGAATTAATTCATGAAATACTTGTTCAATTACGTGTTTGATACTATGGAACTTAAATAAACGAACTTGAACTTGGAATTATTTAAACTTGGTTTTTAACCCGAATTGATTGTTTTGTTCATATATAAAGACTTGGAAATTCAATTTCAAGTTTAGTTTTAAAATAAAGTGATCGATAAGGAACTCTAAAATACGGATAGCGAGGCAAGACGGGAACGATTTAGAAATGGAGAGAGACAGAAAATGATAGGACAGAGCTACAGAATAAAATTATGTCTCTCCCGAGCGTGAAATGATGAATGCAATTACGCGCACCTCTTGATTTCTCCGTGGCAGCTGTAGGCGAAAGACTGTAGCGGGAATTAATACGACGGCTCCAGTTTATTTCCCTTGACCTAATCTCTCATTTTTTCCCGTTAATATTTTATCAAGTCCACCAAAAATGTGTGGGAAAAGCGGGAATATCCATCAATTTCGGTGGGAAAATTTGGTCATTCCCGCCAAATTTTTGCGCCATTCAGGTGAAATATATGTGAATATACCCGACAATTTTTCAGTCTGTTGTGATACTCGATTTGAATTTATGTTAGGATTATACTAGAGATCGGCACATGTTCAGTTTTTGGGTCATTTTTGAAGTTAAATTTGGATTTAAGGGTGAATTAAATTATATTAAATTAAATTCTTTCGGGAGTGGTTCATTATAATGATTTTGGTCGAGGCTCTAGATGTTATTAGCTTTCACTTGAGACTAATAATAGCTTAAACTCAACTTGAAATTTGTACTGATTTTAACTTGAGACTTGTAATTTCCCAAACTGTTGACTCGTAACGACGAACTTGAGACTTGTAATAGCTTACACTTAACTTGAGACTTAAACTGATCTAAACTTGAGACTTGTAATTTCCCAAACTTTTGACTCGTAACGACGAACTTGAGACTTGTAATAGCTTAAACTTAACTTGAAACTGACCTTAACTTGTGACTTGTATTTTTTTTAATTTGTCACCGGAAGTGACGAACATGAGACTTAAAATAACTTGAACTTAAATTGGGACTTAAGACGACGTGAACTCAACTTGTTCAGAACTGAACTTGAGACTTGTAATGACTTATATTTGCGCCTTGTAATTACTTGTACTTGAGAATTGGAATTATAATCATGTTTAAACCTCAAATTTGTTTTATCTTGAGACTTGAGACCTGTACTTAAGAAGTTTACTAATTTGAACTTGAGACTTGTAATGATCTGAACTTGAGACTTGAAATAACTTAAACTTAGTCTTCTAAAGACTTTAGCTTAACTTATAGGAATTATTGCAATGAAAATTAACTTCAAATTTACTTTGCCTAAGATTTATAATTACCTGAACTTGAGAATTTTATTAATTTGAACTTGAGACTTGTAATGATATGAACTTCAGACTTTTCATAACTAGAATCTGAGCTTTTTAATGACTTGAGTTCACTTAAAACTTGTAATAAGTCTGAAATAGAGACTTGACTTGATTTGAACTTAAGACTTGAAACGATATAAATTTAAAGTTATCACTTAAGCTGTACAAGATTTAGCTTAGCGCGAGATTTAAATTCGACTTGAAATTTGTACTGTCTTAAACTTGAGACTTGAAATGACCTGAACATGAGACTTACTATAATAAGATCTGAACTTGAGACTTCTAACATCATAAATTTGAAATAGAATTTACAATTACCAACTTGAACTTGATTCGTAATGGCTTTGACCCAACTCGAGACTAAAAATGACGTAAAAACACAACTTGAAATTTGTAAAAATGCAAACTGAACTTGAGACTTAATCAGGTGAACTTAGTTTGATATTTGCAACAAGTTAAACTTATTTTAATACTCAAATTAAAATACATAACGATTTAAACCAGAATTGAATCTTGTAATGACTTAAACTGAACTTTAGACTTACATATTAAACCTCAGACCTGACCTCAGACTTAAACAAGTTGGATTTAGAACTCCGTTAAAACATCATCAAATTGCTTTTAACATCGCAAGTTCGGTTTGCTCTGAGACATGATATTTATACACTTTAAATAATGCTGCTTTCTTCAAATTGTCCAAGCTCAACTTCAGAGTTGAGACTTGTCCCAAAACTTGAACTTGTGCCGACCTCTAGAATTTTTTTTATATTCCCTGGAATTAATAAAATAATTTTGTCTCTTCCAGTACTAACCACATCTTAGCCTTCTAAGAAAGAATTTCCGAACTAAACTAATCTCACCTCACCCCAACCAATAAAAGTGATCTCAAGGAACAGAAATTCCCAAATGTAAATGATTTTGCGGACACTAAAAAGCCCGGGAAAAAATTTTAAATGGATATTTGAGTGATATTTAAAATTAGCAAAGAGTTCTATGGCTAAAATCCTGGGGAAAACGTTCTAAAAAAAAATAAAGTTTGGGAGTGAAAGAGAGGCGAATGTGTGAGTGAATGCTCTGAGGGGATGTTCGAGGTTCCATTGGATTCCTCATGAGCCAGAGACCAAAAGGTGGGTCGTCCGGCTTGAGGAGCACGCGACTCCACCGGAGACAGGACAGCATTCAGGATGAGAAAACCGCCAAATTCATTAGGGTGAGCCTTCATCATGTCAACTTTTATTATGCACCAAAAAAAAACTCACAAAAAAAAAAAAAAAATCCCCCAAAAAAATTACCTCACAAAAATTCCAGGGCTCCATTCTAATCCTTTAACACATTTCGTTCCCCTCACAAAATCCTCTCAAGTTCCGTTTCCCAAACCCATAAAAGTCATTTGCATATCTCTTTCTCTTCCCCCAAGCAAAAAGAGCACAAACAATGCCAGCCACGAGCCCGGCTTTTATAATGGCCTATTTTGTAGTCATAAGCCATAAGAAAGCACGTGTCATTTCAAGGTCCTCACCGTTATTTTAAGCCCCCTTTGGCATGTATGCATACGGAGCTCCCATTTAAATGCACACATGTGTCATTGTGACAAGAATTTTTTTTACACACATTTTTTTTCTACACAATTTTTTTTTTTACAAATTTTTTCCCTCGCTAATGCCACAATTATAGGTGTTGAGACCGTAAATCTCCCGTTTTTACCACATCATCTGGAAGCGAGAGCATTTAAGGACCTGCAAATGTGTTTACCTATAGGTAAAGAATAATCTTTTGAAAAATTTTAATGTTTGGGAACAAAATACAAGATTTATGGGCAATGTTACGGGAAATTTAATCTATGGGACAAAAACGGGAGGAAGGCATGGGGGAATATTTGGGAGGAAAAAAGGCTTTTTGAGGAGGTGAAAGAAACCCTTTCAGATCGGGGGCACTCATGTGTGAAGAGAGCGTTCGAGAGATAAAAGCAATGGAGACAGAGAGAAATGGAGGCTGGTGAAGGTGGGGAAAGAAGAGAGAAAGAAATTCGGGGTGAACGTCTAAGATATTGAGAGAGACATGAATAGAAGGTCATCGAGAGTTCATAGAGAGACACATAAAAAGGGAGAAATTCAAAGAAAGCTGGAGAGAGAGGGACAACTATGGAGAAGGGAAAAAAGAGACAATTTAGGGCATCAAGAGAAACTGTTATGGTAAATAAAAAATTGTGGGATCGAGTGAATGTTTAATTTAAATTATTTTAGTTTAAATTGATTTAATTTTAAATTATTTAGATTATTAGTTAATTAATTAATTTTGTTTATTGTATTTAAATTATTTCATCTTTATTTGCCTCCATTGAGGGAAAGCGAGACAAATAAGAAGACATTTACAAGAAAGGAGGTTAGAAGGGAAAACTGAAACACCTATACCTATGTGAAGAGTTTAAAAGGAACTAAAACAAATTATGAGAAAGAGCGAAAAACTGGGGAAACGCAGGATAAATTAAGAAAAAGCGGGGGAAATTATCAGAGAATACGGGAGGAATTAGTGAAGAAAGGGAAAACATCGGAGAATAGTGTGAGAGAAAGGGAGAAATTCAAAGGAAGTGAGTGTTTAAATTAAAGAAGAAAATGAAATAGAAAAGAAAGAAATAAGAGGAGAAAGAAGAAAAAAGGGAGAAATAAGACAGAGAAAAGAGAAATCAGAGGAAAAGGGAGCAAAGAGAAACGAAGAACAAGAAACTAGAGAAGAAAGCACAAAAAAAGACGAAATTAGAGAAAAATGTGAAATTAGAAAAGTAAGCAAAAAACGATGCAATTAGAAACAAATTTACAAATTAGAGAAGAAAGCAAAAAAAACGAAGAAATTAGAGGAAAATGTGAAATTAGAAAAGTAAGCAAGAAAAAATGTGAAATTAGAGAAGAAAGCATCAAAAAACGACGAAATTAGGGGAAAATGGCAAACTAGAAAAAAAAGCAAGAAAAACTGTGAAATTAGAGAAGAAAAATGGCAAACTAGAAAAAAAGCAAGAAAAACTGTGAAATTAGAGAAGAAAAATGGCAAAATAGAAAAGCAGGCAAGAAAATATGGAGAAAAACAGATAAATATAGGAGAAGAAAAAGAGAAATGAGTAAAAAAACGAGAAACAGAAAAATAAAAAAATAAAACAGGAAAAAATGAGCGCAGTGGGAAAAGTCGGTGAAAAAAGAGCGAAATGAGGGAAAACAGAAATAAAAGAAGAAGGAAAAATTGGAGAAGAAGGGAGAAATGAGGGAGAAACTGGAAAAAAGGGAGAAATAGAAGACTGAGACTATAGAAAAATGAAGGAAAAACAAAGAAATTTTCGAAAGGATAAACGAATAAAGGCAAGAGTTGAGAATTGATAAGGGTAATTGAAAGAAAGAGAAAGACAGATGAATAGAGGGAAGGCGAAAGGAAGGAAGATAATAATAATAATCGAAGGGGAGAGGAGAAACTGCGGAGAGAAGAACGTAAATTAAAGAAGAAATTACGTATAGAAATCCAGTGAAAACAGAAGAGGCATAAGAGAGAGAGAGATAAAAGAGTTTTAGGCTATCGAAGCGCCCTAATAATGTTTGGAAGTGTTGTACGCGAGAGCGAGGAGAAAATTATGAGGACAAAATCCATTACGACGACAAAAGGTCCTTTCATTTGGTCTGTGGGAAAACAAGAGCCAAAAAGCATGGGAATCAATGCATCCATTGAGGTTGAGACAGCATCTGCACCTCCCATAAATCCTTCGACTCTCTCTCTCTTTTTCCTCTCTTTCTTTTTCCCTCTTATTTCCCTCACCACCTAATAATAATGACAATTCCTCCTTCCTCTCGTCCCTCCCAATAATTCTTGGACTCAGAGTGTCCACACCCCACAGAAAATATTATTTTCCCTGCATTATTTATACTTGAATCAAATGGGAAATGTCATTTCTCACACCAACTTTCTCCACCATATGAGCATCTGTTTTTCCCAGAGTTTTAGTGAGAGCAAAAAAAAAGTTTTTTATGCATTTACTATACGACAGAACTTTACTACTACAAACTAAAAACTTTTTTTTCCGTGGGTGTGAGTACTTGCTGGTTGTAAACGGGTGTGAGAAATTTGAGTAGGAGAAAATGCAAGGGAAGAGGACAAATGTGCGGAGATAAAATGAAAGCCAGGCAGTCTGACTGCAAAGAAGTTACACGGGGAAGAACGTGCTGGAAAGTGCCGATGAAAGCCACAAGTGAAAGTCTGAGGAGAAAAGGGGAGAAAGCTAGACGGAAAATATGAGAGAATTATACGACTACGAGGACAAGAAAAATTAAATCGGTTGTATGTGCATATCTAATTTACGAAGACAATATATAGCAAATGCAAGGCAATACGTGACAACACCGGCGTAGGTACATTATATAGCTAGGAATAAAAGAAAACATTGTGAAAAATTGGTAAACAAATGTATAATGGTAAAACGCAAACAGGGAACATAGGAAAGCAAAAAACTTCAAAAAGAAATGCAATAAAAGGGGAGAGATAGGAAGACAAAGTCAAAGGGACAGAAGACAAGAATGGTGACAAAAACACCGAAATTTGGTTGACACAGCTGCGAAAAAGACAATTCATGGACAAAGAGTGAACAAATTACGAAAGTAAAAGCAACTTTCTTGCATAAGAAAGGAGAATATTCAAGGGACATGAGGAAAGATAACACTGAGAAAAATACGAAACGAGAGAATTAGGACAAATATGAAAAGAGAAAGCAACATAATGAGAACATAGAAACTCAGACAGATAAATACGGAGAAAGTACGAAAAGTAAACTCGAAATTAATACAGTAATTAAATGAAGACGTAAGTAAAGTAACACAAGAAATCGAGACTAATAAAAAAGAGAAAGTGAGAAAAACAAATGGGAAATTATGACGAAAGCGAGAAAAATTAGAAAATAGGAAATACATAAAAACGAGATGGCAAGCAAATTAAGAAAATAAAAATTAAGAGAAATAAAAAAGAGAAAGCACGAAAACGAGAAAATAGAAATTAAGATAAATAAAAAAGAGAAAGCAAGAAAACGAGAAAATAGAAATTAAGATAAATAAAAAATAGAAAACAAGAAAACGAAAAATAGAAATTAAGATAAATAAAAAAGAGAAAGCAAGAAAACGAGAAAATATAAATTAAGATAAATAAAAAAGAGAAAGCAAGCAAACGAGAAAATATAAATTAAGATAAATAAAAAATAGAAAGCAAGAAAATAAATTAGGACAAATAAACCAGGAGAAAGCAAGAAAATCAACAAATTAGAAATTTAAACAAAAAAAGAGAAAGCACGAAAAGCAAAGAAACTAATATAAATTATAATAAAAACAAGAAAAGAAAAGAAGAAATTAAGGCCTATAATAAAAGAGAAAGCGAGAAAAATAAAAGGGAATTAATACAATTAGTAATAGAGAAAGCGAGAAAAATAAAAGGGAATTAATACAATTAGTAATAGAGAAAGCAAGAAAAACGAACACAAATAAAAAAGAAAAACACGAAACATAAAGGAAAAAGTATGACAACTAGTGGCAGAGAGAGCAATCAAAATAAGTAAAGAGGAACTAAGACAAATACACAAATAAAACCAGCACAGGACAGAAAATAAAAGAGAAATTAATACAAAAAACAGAGCAGAGAAGACACACGAGCAAAGAGAAAGAAAGCATAATAGGAGATAAGCTGCAAGAAACGGAAAAATAAGTGTTGCAAAGCAACAAAAAAGAGCAAACAATAAACTTACCAATAGGATAAAAAGTTGGATAAACGACAAAATAAAATACCTCACAAAATGGAAGCCGCCAACATCTACAAAAGGAGTGAAAGTATAGTCAAAGAATAAAAGCATAAGCACAAGAAAAAATAAAATGCGAGGAAGGAGGAATGTGAGAAAAACAAGACAAAAAATCCAGAAGTAGCATACAGGCAAAAGCGAGAACGCTAGCAATCCTGGAGCAAAACTAGCGCAGCGCAATTTAATCGGCACAAGGGAGAAGAAAGCACCCGCATAATATAAAAACTGTGAGAGGGAAAAATTATTCAGGAAAAAAAGTGTTACCCGCAGGTAATCGTGTGACTGCGAGTTATGATTATGGCAAGGTGAAAGTTATGACTTGTAATTTAGCACATTCCAAGGGGAAAAATTCAAAAAGTTTTTCTTACAACAAAATTTACGACCAAATGTATTAAGTTCTCACATGCGTTTACACAAGAAATTTGTTAAGAACTCCTTGTAAAAAGTGCTTGTGACTTCCGAAATTGCGTCAATTTGTTTTTGTGTGTATACCGATTAGCACACGAGAGAAGGGAAAAATAATACGAAAGCGGATGAAAAAGCACATTTGACCCCGTCAAATATGTCAGCATCTCATTTGCATGTCATTTGTCAGGATTATTATTGACACGGCTCCGGAATAGGCCAAGTGACCTTCTTTGCCTCTGATGTTACAGAGCAAACACGTTCTTCAGCCATTTTTGAAGCGTTCCTGGCCCGACATTTTTTGGTGGTTCTTTCTAATTATAAAACATAATTTCACGCAGCTTTTCATATTGACTCGATAAATTTAAATTTCTATTGTTATTCTTTTGCATATTAAATTTGGTAATATGAGCAAAACCATTAATTTTTGGAGCGTTCCGGATTTACTATGTGCGAGATTTTTGTCTCAATCTTTTCTTATTATCATTCCCGTTTTTCATTTGCAAAATACTCCTCTTTACAATCTTTTTCCGCCTTAACTTTATTTTCTTTTTTTTACTACATGCTATCATTTTGCTCCGAGATTTCCGTCGATTTTTGTGTTTTTTCTTTATATTTTCCTTTGATCTTCCAGTTTTTTACCTTTTTCTGATGCTTCCCTTTCCACAGCCTGTTTTTCTGTTGTTTCTGCCTAAAGTTTAGCTTCTTCTCGATTTTCCCTTTGTCGTTGGAAGATTGCTTGTTTGTCTTCAAATTTGGTTATTTTTCCTTCGTTTGTTGTTGCCTTTTAACTTTTTTGCTTGCATTGTGATTTGCCCCTTCACTTTTTTCCTTCTTGAATTGCATCACGATGTTCCATTTCTCTTCCTTGTTTTGGTTCCCTGTTTCTTCCTTTTCCGTCTGTGGCTTTTTTCCTTATTTAATTTTGTCTCTATTTTTGTTTACGCGTACGTTTATTTTCTCTAATTTTGCTTCTGTTTCCCTTTGTCTTCCTTTTATGTCTCTGTAATTTTATCTGCATATACATATTTCCCTTTCTCTTTCGTTTATTTCTCTGTAATTTTGTCTCTATAGATTTTCTGTTTCTCCTTCTGTAAATCTTCTCTAATTTTTTCTCCGCTTTCATTTTCTATTTCTTTTCTGTCATTCCCATTTTTTCTCCGCTTTTATTTTATATTTCTTTTCCATCTCTCTAATTGTTTCTCCGCTTTTATAGAAAATTTTTTTTTCCCCAAATTTCTTTTGTTTCTCCTTAATTTGTTTCTGCTTTTGTGTTGCTTATTCTAATTATCTTTCTTTTTCTAATGTATTCATTGTCTCTTTCTTCTATTCTTCTCTAATATTTTCTCCGCCTTTCATTTTCGATTCATTTCCGTTCTCACTTATTTTTTTCTGCTTTTCTTTTGTGCATTTTCTATTTTCACTCTACGCCTTTTCCATTTCCCTTCCTTTTATTCTTCTCTAATTTTTTCTTGTCTGTTTCGTTTATTCTTCATTATTTTCGTTGTCTCTTTTTTGTATCCTTATCCGATTTTTTCGTGTCTCTTTGTTTTATTATTCTCTAATTTTGCTCTACTCTCCATGTTTTTTCTGTTATTATTTTCTCATTTTGTCCCCATTTTCTTTTTCTTTTCCCTCGTTTCTTCCAAACGTTATCACTATTTATTTTTTATTCATCTTTTACTCAGGCTGTTTCCCAATCGTTGTGCTTTTCTCTCTCTTCTTTACTATAATGCTGATATTTCCTTTGTCTATGTCTTCCCCTGTTTAAATAATTTATTGTTCCCATATTTATCTCCTTTCGTTTTTGCAGATTTCCAATATTTTGCTATCTCTGATATCCCCGTCTTGATATCATTGTCTATCTGTTTCTTAGTATTTCGCTCTTTGTTCAGTTTTCTCTTTTTTTCTTCTTCAATGTCCCTAAAATAATTTTTTTCCTCTCTACATCCCAGTCCCTTTCAACTTTTCCTTTTTGGAAGCAAAACATTTTTGTATTCATTTTTGGATCGAAAAAAAAAGAGAGAAAGAGGAGAGAAGAGCTCAAAAGAATGACTTGTTCATTTTCTTCGTCCTCTCTCTCATCCCTCGGATTAAATCCCCGGCCTTAAATTTATCCCCACTTTCTCTCTCTCTTTCTCTCACTAATATTCCCATTTTCTTCGCCATATTTAATAGTGGAGATTCTACGTGGAGGAATATGAAGATGAAAAAGGGGGGACCTTCAAATCCGATAATACACCCAATTATTAGGGGGGAAAGGGCGGGAGAAATTCCAGGTTAAATCCACTTTCATCTCCAGCTATAGGAGAGTGTCCCCCATGCTATATACCGTAAGGAAAATCTTCCAAGGTGTTGCCCTCGTCCCTCCAAAAAAAATTCATCTATCCCCAATTTTCTTCCCTCCGCACGGTTTATGTAAAGTGTGGGATGAAGTGGGGGAATGAGCTAACGGAGTAAGATATTGGAAGAGGCGAAGCGAGAATCCAGAGAGATGCCGAGGGAATTTTATGGGAATATTTTCTATGCAAATGCCCGGGAAATGTAATTCTTCGGGTATTTTTGGAATCATTTGCCTTCCCTTTCCTTCTGTTCCTCATCCAGTCCTCGTGCTTTCCCTAAAATGTATCTCATGCACTTTTTCTATCTTTCTTCTTTCGCTCGTGTTTCTCCTTGGCTGTTATATATTTCTGCCCCTCTCCTTTTTTCTCTCTTTTTATATCTCCTCTCTCTCTTTACTCGTCGTTCGCTCTCTTTATTTGTCCTCGTTCGCTCTCTTGATTTCTCCTCTTTCTCTCTCTCCGTTTGCATATATTTCCGCTTTCCCTCTTTCTTTATTTCTCCTCGTTCTCTCTCTTTACTCCTCGTTCGTTCTTTTTATTTCTATGTAGCTGTGGTTCTCCGCTTTCTGTGTATTTCGTCCCTATCTCTCTCGATTTCTCTTTCTCACTCTCTCACTCTATTGTTCCTTTATCTCTGGTTCGGTATTTCCCCACTATCTCTCTGTCGGTATTCTCCTGTATCTGTCTCTTTCTCTCTTTAGTTTTCCTAGCATCTTTCTCGCTCTCCATTATTTCTCCTGGAGCTTTTTCGCTCTCTGTGTATTTCTCCTGTATGTCTCTTTTATACATTTCTTCCTTTCAATCTCTCACTAAACTTCTCTTTCAGATTTCTGTCTGTCCCAGTTTGCAGTTTTTTCTGCGATCCTGGCTCTATCTTATTTTCATTAATCTCTTTCATTTCCACGTTTCAATCTCTCTCTCCCCTTTGTCGCTTCTTGTCTTTCCTCTGTTTCCGCATCTTTTATCTCCCTTGTACAACTAATCTCTCTCTTTGTCTGGTCTCATTCGGTCTTTCGCTGGTTTTGTCATCTCTTCCTCTTATTTTGGCTCTTATTTTGCCTCTTTGTTCCTCTTCGTTTATCTTTTCTCTCCCTTTTGTCGTCTCATCATCTTTTTCTGTCTACCTTTCTCTCTTTTTGTTGTCTTTTTAATCATTTAGTGTGTCGTGTTAGTCTCTCTTTCCCGCTCACTATTGTTTTGTTGTCGCACTTTTCCTCTCGTTGGCATATCACCCACTTTTTCGGACTCTCTATTCCTTCTTTTGTCGCCTCTCTCTCTCTCTCTCTCTTTCTCACTCCTTTGTTTCTGCCTATCTCCCTTCTTTCATCTTCTGAGTCTTCGTTTCTCTCTTTTCGTTCTCTCACTCTCCCTTTCTCTCTCTCGTACTCCCAGTTTTCTCTCTTGCCCGTACTTTCACTTTCTCTTACTTTCCCTTTTAGTCAGTTTTCCTTCCTGTATCTATTCTCCCTCTGTCTTCTTCCTCTATTGGGGCATTCGGAAATCTTTCAGGCCAGTCATTCACTGTCATCCGAGCCTTGCTTTCCCTTCGAAGTCCTCCACGGCCCTGAATGCGGTCTTAAGACCCATCGATTTATATAGGGGGAAAAAAAGATCCCGGGGAAAAAGGGAGATGTGAATGACACATAAATCCCTGGCAATAACCCACCTGATTCCTTTCAGAGGTCCTTCCTCATTGACATGTCGGAGTGGGTGGGAAGGAAGAAAAGAGGATAAAGAATATAAAGAATGAAAAAGGAGATGCTTAGAGGAATCACAAGAGAGAGAAAGTGAGAGAGACATAGAGAGAGAGAAAGTGGGAGAGAGACAGAGAGAATTAGAGAGAGAAAGTGAGAGAGAGACAGAGATAAACAGAGAGAGAAAGTGAGAGAGAGAAAGTGAGAGAGAGACAGAGATAAACAGAGAGAGAAAGTGAGAGAGAGAGACAGAGACGGAGACAAGTGAAGGAGTGATCGGCGTCCGGAAAATCTGCTTTTTCATGTAAAGTAGGATTGAGAGACACTTTACTTCATGGAAATATGATTTGTGGCTCTCCTTGTCTCTCTCTCTCTCTTAGTCTCGCTCTCTCTCCTTTCTCCCTCTTATCTCCTTCCTTTTCTGCCACTGCCCCAGTGAGTGCTGAGGGGGAGAGGGCTTAAAGAGAGGATTTGGTGGGAGTTATTCACGGATTACATGCTCCACTCATCACCATCTCCAAAGCCTTGTCTCGTGTGTCTCTCCTTTTCTCTCTCTCTTTCTCTCTCTCTCTCTCTCTCTCTCTCTCTTTCTCCCACTTCCTTTCACGTGTTGACTTATACCTTTCACTCACTAAAGCCAGCCTTTCCCCTTGGAGCTCTCCTCCACATAATTGGTTGTTGACTTTGTCTTGTGTTCTCCGATCACACTCTCTCATGCCTTTCCTTTTATTTTAGGGTTCCTTCCTTGCTCTTACAACAAATATTTGCTCATTTGCTCCTTCTAATTTTCTTCATGTATTTCTCTCTCTCTCTCCCTCTTGCATTCTCTTTTGCTCTCCCTTTGTTGTCATTGATTATTGACTTAGACCCCGGATTTAGCAGGGGAACGTAATTACCCCCGGTTTTACTCCATTATTTTATATAGCATTCACTCCTACTTGTTCGTCTTGAATTATTCACAAGGGAGGCGGGGAAGAATGGCTGTAGGAGAATGAAGGCTTTTAGGGAGTAAAGAGAGACGGAGAGAGATAAACAGAGAGAGAGAGAGAGAATTTGAGAGTGACGGGAAAATAAGGGGAATCAGCTGGCACGGAGATGGAGAGACACGGAAGTTAAAAGGGAAATTGGAGGGGCGTCCAGACCAAAGATAGAAATTCACGGAGACAATAAGAGAGAAATTTGACACAAAATCAAGACAACAAATATACAACACTTGATGAAAAATTAGGGAGAAATGATTAGAGAAATTAGGTTACATTTAAAAGAAAGATTAATCAAAGGAAATGTCTCTGAAAGGGAAAAATCATACAAAAATCAATACTAGACAAATCTGGCCAAAATCAATAGAAAAATCATGCGAAAATCAATAGAACAATCACACAAAAACCAATGTAAAAATCATGTCAAAAACAATAATAGAAAAGTCATGCGAAAATCAATAGAACAATCACACAAAAACCGATATAAAAATCATGTCAGAAACAATAATAGAAAAGTCATGCAGAACCCAATAGAAACTTCGTGCAGAAATCAATTAAAACATCATGCAAACATCAATAGGATAATCACGCAAAAATCAATAGAACAATCATGCAAAATTGAATAGAACAACCGTGCAAAAACCCATATAAAAATCATGCAAAATTCAATTGAAAAATCCCGCAAAAATTGATAGAAAAATCATACAAAAATCGAGATTATAATTATTGAAAAATAAGAAATAAAACTTACTAACTCTCAGATAAAAACCATACAAAAATTGAGCAATAAATCATAACCAACATATATTACGTATATAGTCATATATATAGACATATATTACAGTAATTCACAGAAAAGTATTACAACAATCCACAGACAAATATTCCAAAAATCTAGAGAAAAATTACAGAAAATCAAAAGAAAAATTATACTGAAATAAGGAGAAAAATCATGAAAACACTAATAAAAAATAGTACAAAAATCAATAGAACAAACATACAAAAATCGCGATAATAATTAATGAAAAATAAAAATAATAAAACAAACTTGAAGATAACAACTGTGCAAAAATTGAGAAAAAATGCAAACACAAACCATGCAAAAAATTATACACAAATCAAGCAAACAAAGCAGTCCAAAATCCATGGAAAAATCATACACACATCAAGCAAAAATCATACAAAAATCCAGAAAAAAACAGTACAAAAATCAGGAGAAAAAGCATGCAGAAATTAAGAAAGACGCGGCTGGAGCTGCGGAGAAATCCAGATAAACAACAAGAAGAGACAGGATGAACATGGGAGAGTCAGAATGATTTTAAATATTTAAAAACTTTCTCCAAACTGCCAAGTCACATGGTGGCCTCTTGTCCTTTGTTGGTCGTCCGGGTTTTATAATCATCCAGCGGAATGGGAATTTCTGGGGACGGCATGAGTCATGCATTTCTAATCTCCTCCCACCCTAAATTCCACAGTCTCTCTTTCTCTCTCTCTCTCTCTCTCTCTCTCTCTCTCTTCCCTCACATATGTCTCCTTTCCATAAGCATAATCCCTTGTCTCTGACGCCGGAATAGAGAAAACTTTTCCGTCAATCCACCTGTCCCATTCCCTTTTGTTTGTTTGCTCAGCCAAAAACGCTGTTGTTCTCTCATCTCCATCTCCGGGCCTCGTGTTTTCCCTATATAAACAATGCCCCACATGGAGCTGTTGATGACCAAGGGAAAGTTCCCGCTCCGGAATATACTTGTTTGTGTCGGGAGTTTATTTACTGTTTGAGAGAGTGACAGAGTGAGGCCGTGTGAGTGAAATGTATGCACAGAGCGAGTGAGAAAAGCGCAGGGGGAAATAGGGATAAGGAGATGGGCAAGGAGAGATATCAAGGAACACAACGGAAGATCATATATGCAGCGAAATCCAAAGAGAAAAACAGCAAATTTTGGAGAGGAAAAAAAAAGCGACAGAAAGAGCGAAGAAAAAAATCCTAGAGAGAAAACAAGAAAGTAAGAGAAAGAGTAAATTATAGACACAAGAAAAGGAAGAGAGAAAGAAAGAATAAATTATAGACAGAAAACGAGGGAGAAAAAAAAGAGGAAATTATAGAGAGGAAAAAAGGAAGGGAAAGAAAGGGAGTGAAATATATGAAGGTAAATGTGTACAGAGAATGAGAATGATGAAGAAATTCAGAAAGAGGAAATAGAGACAAACGGAGAAAGAGACCTGAAAAGAAAGACAAACGAAATTGAGAGAAGGAGAGATGATATATAAGAGAAAGAGAACGAAAATATAGTGAAAGCATGAGAACGAGATAAAATGACAAAAATTGCGAAAGAGTGATAAAAAGAAAGCAACAGAACGAAATAATAATTTGAGAAAGTGTCGGAAAAACAAAAATGAAAGAAAGAACTTGAGAAAGTGTGAGAATCAGAAAAAGAAAGAAAAATGAAAAAATAATTTGAGAAAGCGTCAGAAAAAGAAAAAGAAAGACAAATGGAAAAAAGAATTTGATAACGCATTAGAAAGAGAAAGAAAACTGAAAAAAGAATGAAAGTGTCAGAAAGAGAAAGAAAAATGAAAATAGAATTTGAGAAAGGGTCAGAAAGAGAAAGAAATGAGAAATAGATAGGAAAGTAGAGACAACTAGAATGACGGGGAGAAAGTGTGAATAGATTGCATGAAAGAGAAAGAAAGTGAAACATATAGAGAGTTGCCGACAGAGAGAGAAACTTGAACAGATAGAATGTGGGAGAAAACGAGAAGAAAAGTGAGAAATTGTAGGAAACAAGGACAGAGACAGGAAGAAGGAAAAACATATACAAAAAGAGAGACGAAAGGAAAAAGAGGATAAAAGAGAAGGAGAAATAAAGAGGAAAAATAGGAACAGAAATAAAGAGGGAAAAGAGAAAGAGAAAAGGAGACGAAAAAAGAGAAAGAGAAATAAATAGAAGAAAGAGAAATACAGAGGAAAGGAGAGAAAGAGAAATAAAGAAGAAAAAGAGAAAGAGGAAAGGAAAAACAGAGAAATAAAGAAGACAAAAGAGAAAGAAATATAGAGGAAAAAATGGAAAGAAATATAGAGGGAAAAAGAGAAAGAAATATAGAAAGGAGAGAAAGAGAAATAAATATAGAGGAAAGGAGAGAAAGAGTAATATAAAGGAAAGGAGAGAAAGAGAAATATAAAGGAAAGGATAAAAAGAGAAATAAAGATGAAAAAAGAGAAAGAGAAATACAGAGGAAAAAAAGAAAGAGAAATACAGAGGAAAAAAGAGAAAGAAATAAAAAGGAAAAAAAAGAAAGAGGAATACATAGGAAAAAAGAGAAAGAGAAATACAGATGAAAAAAGAGAAAGAAATAAATAAAAAGGAAAATAGAAATATAGAGGAAAAAAGAGAAAGAGGAAAAAAGAGAAAGAGGAAAAGAGAGAAAGAGAGACGACGGGATAGAGATAGAGAGAGAGAAAAAGAGACATACAGGCAGAATGAGAGTGAAGAAAGATCGCGAGATACAGAGAGAAAAACAGAGACAGCCGAAGAAAGAGATTACAAGAGAATGAACAACAGATACTGCTTACAAAGACAATATGTGTGTTCATGACCATGTGTGTCTAAATTATTAAAGTGAATTTAATCAACGTTATGGACCAGAAGCTTGCCGAACTTCTGGTGGCACTCGACATAAATGACGGCGTCAAAAATGTATGAGGTGTTACTGAGTCTTTGGAGGACACAAAACCCACCCTTTCTTGGTTTCTCAAATTTCCAGGAAAGGCAAAAAGCTTTTCTCCCCCCCCCCCAATATTCACCATATCACCTGCCATAAATGAGGTGGAGGGTACAATGGGTTAGCAAGAGGGGATCCTTTGTGGCAACAAATACGTCATTTACTGAGGAAATCCTTTGTGGTGGACAAGTAAGATAGGAGTTCCCTTGGAGGTGGAGATAGCAGGGAAGAAATGTAGATGAGGAGGATGAAAAGAGGAAGTCAATCGAGTAATGGAAGGGCTTGCCTTTCGGAGGAAGAAATGTCCTCCAACCCCAAGGAAAATCCTCCATGTGTGGGGAGAATCCTTTGACGGGGATGTTAAATAATGAGAAGCGTGGAGAATTAAAGGCAAAGGATCTTTGTGGGAGAGTGAAAGTCTCCTCATGAATATTGAAGAGGGGATTCATTTCCCCTCTTTCGCCCCTCCTGCCCCTCCCCCACCAACCACTTTCAGCTCCAGTCCCTCACAGCTCTCTTCATCCACGTATTTTCTCATCCTTTTTATAAATCCCTCCCTCTTCCTCTCTCATCTTGACATTGGAGAGGTCGGGCTGAATCTGAGAGTGCGAGTGAGACGGACAGAGAGAGAGAGAGAGAGAGAGAGAGAGAGAGGGAAGTGTCAAAAAGTCAGAGTGTGGCAGACAACAAAACACTTTAGAATTTAGTTCCTCCGAAGGAACTTCTCTCCCAACTTCCTCTTTGGATTTATCCTTAAATTTCCCTTTGGTGCATAAGGTTTAGCTCTATGTTAAAACATACGTTTCCCAGTCATCTTATCTCTGTCTTTCTTTGTCTCTCTTGCTCTCCGACTTGCTGTCTGACTTGCTTGGTGATAGTCTCCCTCTGCCTGTAATATTCTCCGTCTCTAAGTCATTATCCGCCTGTCTCCCCTTTTTTTGGTTCTTTTCTCAGTCTTTCTTTCGGCTAATCTAAACGAACTTCTTTGGCTGGCCCGTCTCTCTCGGTCTTTTTTCTTAGTTTTTCTCGTTTTTTGCTCAGTTTCTCTCGGCTTTTTTCTCAATCTCTCTATTTGTGTTTTTTGTAGACTTTCTCTGTCTGTCTCTTTTCCAGTCGTTCTCTCAATTTGTCTCTCTCTGTCTATTTCCTATAGTTTCTCTATCAATCTGTCTCTCTCTTTCTCAGCCGCTCTTTTAATTTGTCTCTCTCTGTCTCTTTCCCAGTCACTATCGCATTTTTCTCGTCATGTCTCTACCTCAGTTTTTCTCTCAACTTGTCTCTCAGCATCTGATTCTTAGTCTGTTCCTGTCTTTCTCTGTCTCTCTCTGTCTCAGTTTGTCTCTGTCTCTGATCGTCTCTTTTTAATCGGTTGCTGTCTTTTTCTGTCTATCTTAGTCTCTCTCTCAATCTATATCTGTCTCTCTCAACCTATCTGCGTCTCTCTCTCAATCTCTCTGTCTCTCTCTCCATCTCTCTGTCTCTCTGTCCATCTCTGTCTCTCTTAGTCTCTCTCAATCTCTCTCTGTATCTCTTAGTCTCTCTCTCACTTTATCTCTCTGTGTTTCTCTTTCAGTCTCTCTCTCTCTTACTCTCTCTGTGTTTCTCTTTCAGCCTCTCTCTTAATTTATATATGTGTCTCTCTCAACCTATCTGCGTATCTCTTAGTCTCTCCCTCATTCTCTCTTATTCTCTCTCTCAGTCTCTCTTAGTCTTTCTCTCAAACTCTCTCTCTATCTCTTAGTCTCTCTCAATCTCTCTGTCTCTCTTAGTCTCTCTCTCAGTCTCTCTTAGTCTCTCTCTCAAACTCGCTCTGTATCTCTTAGTCTCTCCCTCACTTTCTCTTTCAGTCTCTCTCTCTCTGTGTTTCTCTTCCCAGATCCCTCTATTTCTTTCCGTCCGCCAGACTTTCTCTTTTCCCAAAAGCATTACAACTGTAGAAGCAAAAAAAACTAAATTTTCTGAAGTATTTACGGCGTTTACACTCTCCCTAAAAAATATTTTTGCGTCATCGTAAAAAAAAGTAGGTGGAGAGGGATGATTTGAAAAATAAAAATAAATATGTTGCAAAAAAACTCCCTCGTGGAGGAAAGTCACGCTTGGATTCCTTAACATATCTCCTTTTATCCCTGGTCCATCCTCACATGAACTCCTTAAAAAGTGCAATTACTTTCCGCCATCTTGCCAAAGAACCTCATTATTTCCCCGCGAATTTCCTCAGGTAGTTGACCCGATTTTTTTGTCCTCAATATAGAAAGAATTATATGTAATTCTTCGTTTTCTGCGTAAGCAATTTGGCATAAAGATACAGAGAAAATAAGCAAATCTAGAGGAATTGCACTTTAATTGGAGTTTTTGAAAATACTGCGTCAACGTTGCATTGAAAATGAAAAGGAGGCTAAAGAACATTCTGGAAGTTACATAAGAAAACAGGAAATATAAATTGCTAGAGAAAAACAATTTTTTTTCGGGGTGAAACCTGAGAAAACATCGGAGTGAAGATAGAAGCTTGTAATGGCCTCAACATTCATAGATTTGAAGGAGGATTTTTGGGGCATATGTATAAAGTCCACAAGGATGAGGTGAGAAGATCGATGAGCACTTGGCATAAGATCCTCCACCAACAAGGAAAAAGAAAGAAAAAAACCCGAAGGGAGGAAAGATTTTCTATGTAAACTGAGCCGGGGGAAGACGTAATTTGTTTTTTTTTCTTCTCCCGTAAACAACGTATTGAATTTTTACCGACCCCAGCAATATTTACATTCATCCCTCGCTCCCAAAGATTAACGGGGAAGGTTGGGGCCGCGGGAGCGGGATTGGGATGAGACATGGCGGGAATTTGCATGAAAGGGGGAAGGTCAGAAATAAAGGAGGAAACTCGGGGGGAAAAGAGGAAAATACAGTGAACAACCCTGAAGGGAAGGTCAAAAATGGCTTTTATATGGAACATTTAATATGTACACTACATGTACGAAGGGCTGAAAAATGAAGTTGTTATAGAGAAAAAGTTGTGATAAGGAGATTTGATTTGATTTGATTTGATTATAGAGAGAGTCTACTGTAAAGCAAAATCAGTGGAAAAAGAGACAAATGAAGCAAAATCGGTGGTAAAGAAATAAATAAAGCCTAATTACAAAATTAGGAAGAAAATGATTAAAAAATCTGGAAGAGGAAAGAGAAAACAAAGAGATCTGGGAGAGGAAAAAGGAAGGAAAACCAAAGGGAAAAGAGAAAACAAAATTCCGGGACTAAAGAGAAAGGAAAATCTGACCAAACAGGAAAATATTGATCTAGAAGAGAAAAGGAAATGCAGAAGTGCGAACAGATCAACAGAATGCAAGGGTTAAAAGAGAAAGCACAATCCAAAGGAAAAGTAAATGGCTAAATATGGAAATGGAACGTGAAAGCAAAATTAAGTCAAAACAAAACCAAAAGCCTGCAAAAAGAGCAAACAAAAGTAAATGAAAGAAAAGGCGAAATTGGGAAAAGGAAAGAGAAAGCAAAATTGAATGAAAAAGGTAAAATCTGGGAATAAGAATACTAAATTTAACCCAGAAAAAAGGCAAAAACTGGAAACCGAAAGAAAAAGAAAAATTGAGCGAGAAAAGGTAAAATTTTGAACAAAACAGAGAAAAAAAAATTCTGAGTATTACGCGAAAACAAAACTTGAGGTGGAATGAGAAAGCAGAATCCGACGGAAAAGAGAAGGCAACTTGCGGAAGAAAAGAGAAAGCAAAACTTGCGGAAGAAAAGAGAAAGTAAAGTTCCAACGAAAAGTAGAAAGCAAAATACTGAATAAGAAGAATATTCGCAGCAAAAATTCAACACATGGCAAATCGTAGCGATAGAAAGTGATGCAAGGGAAAAACGTAAAATTATATAAAAATACGGCCTTCCACTTGGAAGCGTCTAGCACTGGGAAAACATGGATTGAGCTGATTATTTGCCTTGTGCTTCATCTTGTGGCCATCTTCTTCATAAAAAATACACACGCTTACGAGATGTAATTGAGTAGATTGATTTTTGCTACACATGCATATAATTGCACGTGTTTATGTTTGCCCCTACGTATACATGGGGAAGCATTAAGCTTGCAAACACGGCGTATGGCTCTCTGACATAATTCAAATGGTATTTACTTGGGTTAAAGCCGTAGAGTGCGAGCGAGAAAATGACAGAGAGAGAGAGAGAGAAGAGAGAATCTGGGACTTGTTAAGAGGAAGAAAATAAACAACAAATTGTTTACCTTGGCCCATCTCCCATGTCCTCCGCCTCTCCTTCATCCTCCCTCGCCTCACCCCTTCTGCTTCTCTCCTGGTTATTCCACGGCCACCAAAACCACGGCTATGAGCTCTTTTTGGCACTGGTAATTAGGCACACGGGGGAGGCCGTGGAATAGGGAGGAGACCGAGACATGAAGACATCCATAAAACGTGGGAAAGAGGACGAGCAGAGCGGTTCTCGATGCGGAGAGAGACACAAGAATGACATCGAGTGCGGAGGATGTTGGAGGATAGGCATAACGAGAAATTTGGAGGTGAACCAAAGGTCCGATAGAAAGAAGGAAAATAGTTTTCATAGGAAAAGCAGAGGATGAAAGGGATGGGGAAAGGTGGAGTAACTAAACGTGAAAGAAAAAGAGATTGAGAGAGTAAGACAGAGAAAGGCAGAGACAGAGTAAAAGACAGAGAGAGAAAAAGAGATAGCACTAGAGATAAAGATAGAGAGAGAAAGCGAGATGCCAAGATAAAGAAAGAGAAATCGAGAAACCAAGAAAGGGAAAGAGAGAAAGCGAGAGAAAAAGAGAGAGAAAGCAAGACACCAATAGAGAAAAGGAAAGCGAGATACCAAAAGAGAAACAGAAAACGAGAGAGAACGAGAAAGAACGAGAGAGAAAAAAAGAGATTGAAGCTGAGAACCCAAGAGAAACAGAGAGAGCGAGAGAGACAGAAAGAGAAAAAGCGATAGAGAAAGCGGGATACCAAGAGAAAGAGAGAGAAAGCGAGAGAGACAGAAAGAGAGAATGCGAGAGAGCAAGCGAGATACAAAGACAGGAAAGTAGAGAGAGAAAGCGAGAGAGAAAGAGAGAGAGAGAGAAAAAGAAAGAGATACAAAGAAAGTGAAAGAGAGATACAAAAAGAGAGAAAGAGAGATAAAGAAAGAGAGATAAAGAAAGAGAAAGAGAGATACAAAAAGAGAGAAAAAGTAATACAAGAAGAGAGATACGAAAAGAGAGAAAGAGAGATACAAAAAGAGAGAGATACTAAGAGAGAGAGACTGAGAGTGAACGACGGATACCAAGGGAGAGACTGGCAGAAAGGACGAGAGAACTGGTGAGCCAGAGAGAGAAAAAAATGACTAAGAGAGAAAGCGGGAGAGAAACAGAAAGGACGGGAGACAAATAGTGAGAAATAGAGAGAAAGTAAGAGACAGATAGAGGAAGACGGAGAGGGAGAGGGAGATCTAGAAAGAGAGAAAGACAGGGAAAGCCAGAGAGAAAGCGAGAAAAGAGAGAGAAAGAAATAAAGAGACAGATAGGGAACAACGACACAGAGAAAGAACAGATAGAGCAAGAACGAGACAGAGAGAGAAAACAGAGACAGAAAGAGACAAAGATAGAAAGAAAGACAAAGAGTGAGGAAGGGCAGAGCCAGGAAAGCTTTTGATTTACTCTCATCTCGTCCTCTTGTACAGCTCCTCCATTAGCAAGCCCATCTCCAGCATACGTGAGTAAGATTCAAACATGCATGGATGCGGTTTTTGAGGTAAAATCCTTGGAATCACTTGAATTCTCTCCAACCTCCTCCCCTTCTCCACTCCAACGCTATGGCCCATACTACACAAATTTTTATGTGGGCAACGGCATTCGATAGGAGACACAGAGAGAAAAGCTAAAGGCGAAGACAATCAGTGCGAAATTGAGTGAGCAAGCGAACGTAGGAGAAACAAATATCTGGAGAAAGCAAGAGTGGAGAAGCCAGTGAAAGTATGAGTAGAAAAGGAGAAACCACGACTAGAAATAAAAGTGAGAGCATGAGTAGTAATGAAGGAGAAAGTACGTCCCAGAATAAAAGCAAAAGCAGGAAAGGAAATTCAAGAAAATCGTGAAACAGAAATCACCAGTAAAAATAAGAGAGAAAGAACGATTACAAATTCATCAGAAAGCACGAACAGAACGAAAAAAGAGAAATATGAGTTGTAATAAGAGAAAAAGCAAGAAAGAGAAAGCACAGACAGAAATAAAAGAGATAGCGCGAATAAATTAACGGGAATGCAGGAAAGAAAATGCATGAGTAAGAAAGAAAGAAAGTAAGAAAGCATGAGTAAAACTACAAAAGACATTTAAAAGAAAGGTCGAAGAGTAATTTAGAAGGCACGAACTAAAATGTAAAAAAATCACGAATAGAAATAAAAGAAAAAACACGAATTGCAATTTTAAAAAAAGCACTAGCAGAAATAAAAGAGAAATACGAGTAAAAAGACAAGAGAAAACAACAAAAGAAACCACAAATAAAACTATAAGAGAAAGCACGAATAAAAACAAAAAAGAAAGCACGAATAAGAAAAAAAAGAAAGCACAAATAGAATTAAAAAAGAAAGCACGAATAAGAAAAAAAGAAAGCACAAATAAAATTAAAAAAGAAAGAACGAATAAGAAAAAAAGAAAGCACAAATAAAATTAAAAAAGAAAGCACGAATAAGAAAAAAAGAAAGCACAAATAAAATTAAAAAAGAAAGCACGAATAAGAAAAAAAAGAAAGCACAAATAAAATTAAAAAAGAAAGCACGAATAAGAAAAAAAAGAAAGAACAAATAAAAAGTAAAAAGAAATCACGACTAGAAATTATAGAGTAACTACGAGTAGCAATAAAACAAAAGTCAGAAGTGCAAGTAAAAGAGAATGTTCGAGCAGAAATATTAGAGAAAGTGCGCATATATCTGGACGAGAAAGTACGAGAAGAAATAAAATACATAGAAAGTGCAAATATATTTGAAGAAGCATACTTTGTAATGAGAAAAACGGGGCATTAATAAAAACAAAGGATATATCACAAACGTCTCTTATCACATCTAAACAGGAGAAAAAAATATTTTAGAAAAAGTGAAAGCACGAATATAAATATAAGAGTCATCACAAATAGAAAGGAAAGGAAAAGATATTGCACACGAAAACGATCAAAGAAAGTCTTCAATGAAAAAGTAACTATCAATAAAGTACGTTTAAATAAGATAACGAATACATTTATAAAAGGGAAAGTAAGCACAGAAACAACGACAGGCAATAATTGTCATTTAAAAAGAAAAGAATTGTAAATGAGAACGGGAAAGCAGGCATTTGAAAAGAAAGAGAAATATATGCATAAAAATTAGATAACAAAAGCTACAGAGCACGAGAGGTGAAGCTAAATGGGAACAAAGAGAAAGACGGAGACAAAAAAATCGTTCTCCCTGTATAAATAAAACCACGTACAAAAATTTCTTTTTTCGTTTTGAACCATCTATGCCCATGGAATTATATGATTACACATTCATCCCCATTTTTTTTATTTCTTTGGAATGAGAAAAATAATTGCGAGCACGAGGAGAAGGAAATGAGGAGGAGAAGGAATCCTCGTAGAAAATGGGAGGGGATGAGGGGATATGAGAACTTTTGCAGATATGTACCTAACTATACTACAGTCTTTGTAATTTCCATTCAGATTATTCGCGAGAGAAACTTTTTTCTCATTCTCTCCCCATCCTCCCTTGTTCCTTTATCATATCGCCTCCTCCTCTTCCTCCTCCGCCTTTACATTCTCTTTCCATGTGCTTTACAGCTTCTCCTCCGCCTGCTTTTTCTGCACTCTTTATTCCTTCTCCTCCGCCTCCTAAAAGCTTCCTCGTATCTTCTCTGTCTTCTTCTCGTGTTATCTCACACAATCAAAAGCCACTTTGTTATTTTTTTACAGGCTAAAAGATGTGTTTAGGTTCCCATTTTCTCTGCCAGGCAACTATTCACCTACCTTTCTCTTTTATTCTTTCCATTTTTTTTCTTTTAGTCCGTCTCCTTTTACCCTATGATCAGTTATTTTTTTCCTTTCTCTTTTATTCTTTCTACCTTTTCTCAGTTAGTGCTTCTCCTTGTTCCAATTTATTCTTTCTCTTTTTAATTTTTCCTTGTTTTGTTGTTCGTCTCTCTCTCTCTTTCCTTTCTCCTCTCTTTCTTTTATATTTTTTTATCTTTTACCATTTCTTCTTTTATCGCTTCTGACTTTCATTTTTAACGTTTTAGTTTTTCTTGTATCGTTTCTGCCTTTCGTTTTTATCAATTTATTTTTTAGTTTTGCATTATCTGTTTTTTCTTTCTCTTTTATCATTTTTGCTTTTTCTATTTTTCCTTTCTCTTTTTCACCTTTTTCTTTGTCTATTATCACTTTGTATTTTTTCACCCTTTGCTTTGTCTATTATCACTTTTTGCTTTTTCCGTTTCTCCTTTGTCTTTTATCACTTTTTGCTTTTTCTGTTTTTCCTTTCTCTTTTATCATTTTTGCTTTTTCTGCTTTTAATTTGTCTTTTATCACTTTTTGCCTTTTCTGTTTTTCCTTTGTCTTTTATCACTTTTTGCTTTTTCTGTTTTTTCTTTGTCTTTTATCACTTTTTGCTTTTTCTGTTTTTCCTGTCTTTTATCACCTTTTGCTTTTTCTGTTTTTCCTTTCTTTTATCGTTTTTCCTTTTTCTATATTTACTTTCCCTTTTATAATTTCTCCGTTTTCTGCTTTATCCTTTTTTATCAGTTTTCTGTTTTATTTCTTCTCGTTTATCATATTTCTGTTTTATTTCTTTTAGTTTATCATGCTTCTGTTTTATTTCTTTTCGTTTATAATTTCCATGCTTTAGTTAACCTTTTTTACCAGTTTTCTGTTTTATTTCTTTTCGTTTATAATTTTCCTGCTTTTGTTCACCTCTTTTATCAATTTTCTGTTTCATTTCTTCTCATTTATCTATGTTTTCTTTCTTCTCGTTTACCATTTTTCTGCTTTACTTCATCTCTTTTATCATTTTTATGTTTTCTTTCTTCTCGTTTATCATTTTTCTGCTTTACTTCATCCCTTTTATCATTTTTATGTTTTCTTTCTTCTCGTTTATCATTTTTCTGGGTTACTTCATCTCTTTTATCATTTTTCTGCTTTACCTCATCTCTTTCATCTATTTTCTGTTCTATCTTTTTGAGTTGTTTTGTTTTGTCCATAAAAGGGAAAAAGGAAAATGAAAGAGAAAGCCCTCATTTAGCCCCAAATAATTCCTTCAAACAGTTTCGCTTCTCTCCGTCTCTCGTGTCTCTCTTTGCCTTTTCACTGCATCCCTTTTCTCCGTGTTGTCTCTAATCTTCTCTTGTATCTGTCCTCCCCCTCCTTCATTTTATGGATGTCACACTTCCAAATGAAAGACAATTGCTTCATTCCTCCTCGCCTGCAAATGTAGCCACCTTTCCCCTCCTCCACCTCAGCTGTTTCCGCAAAGTAGAAATGATATAAAATAATATTTCTTGTGCCGTACCAAGAATAAAATAAAATAGACACACATATGACTCTCCCCCAGAGAAAAAACATGTTTCTTCGTCCAAAAGTGTGAAAAAAGGCGTTGGAGAGTCTCCATATGTGTCATACCCGCCAAAGAACATCATCATCTCGCTTCTGCCCTCATAGCCAGCATCTGTCCCTGGACGTTCCTCAAATTGTACATGGCACAACGGAGAGAGAGAGAAATGTTTTCACTAGATCCCTTCAACTCAAAACAGCGGATTTTGCGCCAAAATATGTGGAGACACAAGTTATAAAAAAACCGAAAAAAAATGGGATCATAAGAAAAACATGTGGACCCCCCCAAAAAAAGGATTAACAAACCGTAGGAAAATATGGGTAGGAATACTACCCGAAATATATGAACTGTTGGAGAAATACGGGGCAAAAAACAGACTGGGAAAGTCGGGGGGAATTGGAGAAAAAAAGGGAGAAATATGAAGGAATTGTCCTTCATGGAAAGAAAAATAAACTTAAAAAAAAAGGGAAAAATACTTCTTTTTGCGGAGGGCAAAGAGAGATGAACTTCGTGGAGGGAAAAAGGGTTACAAATCCCGGGTAAAAAAAAGGAGGTGTACGGAGGCATAAGTTATTAACTGCCCACAAAATACACACACATATAGGGAGATGCTTGGGGGGAGTTTTATGGGGAGAGTCTGGGAGAACTGCGGGAGGGAGAGAAAGAAAGAGAGAAAGAGAGAGAGAAAGAGAGAGAGAGAG
>JAQGBT010001111.1:0-36095 GCA_034698585.1 Disparrhopalites patrizii
TAATTTAATTAATATTACTATCCGAATTCGGGAACTTCCATGGCGACAAGAGCAAATGGGGCATTTGCTCACAATATGTACATACATATGTATATTTGAAGCATTAAAGGAGCACTGAATCAAAATACTAAATCAAAATTCAGTGATTTTGAAACTTGATTTTAAAAATTGCTGAATCCACAAAAGTTTGATTTATCGTTTCTTTTAAACGGATGAAATCCCTCGTAAGACCCAGAGGATCTTTGAGATGGTTTCCTTGGGCAAATCTGATGCAATTGAAGGATAACATTGAAACTTAGATATGAGACAGAGCTTTGAGGTTTAAGAAAAAGAAATGTGTATGTATTTTATTACATAGCTATTTTTAACTCTAATCCTTTGAATACGGAGAAAGTTCCCCCATATATTCCACATACTTCCAAGTGTGATTCGCGTAATCGTTTCCAAATTGCCTTCCAAATATTCCGTGGGCTGTAGAAAAAATGTTTTAAGTCTTGACCATCAAAATTATAACGTTTGGTGAGGTAATTGGAAATTTCTCGGAGGTTAGACAAGAATTAGAATGAACAAGTACAAGGAAATACGTCCACTTCTCCGCCTCTTTCCATCCCTCAAATCCGTATTCTCCGTGTGGAATGGGGAAGAAAATGTATGCATCATAATTTGTTATTATATAAGACTTGACCAACAATAGTAATTTGGCAATTATCACACACGTAATACAACTGTAGGAACTCTCTTCATTTTTTCTGTGTAAAAAAAAAAACGTTTAGCTCATACCTCTGTTGAGTGTAATCATGGAATCCTCCAAAAGTCTAACTTACTTACAGTGTTATTGTTTTCCACGATGAGACTCCCCTCACGGTTTGCCCTGACCATTTTTTTTTATTGTTGCTTTGGCCCCACAATATGAAAGGATGACAGTGTATATTACTGTGCATATGTATATGCACAATAAACTTGAACAAAATACATCATTTTCTTAATCCTAAAAAGATTTGTACAAGCCTTGCTCTTTCAATGAAAAGGATGAAGGAGGGGGGAAGTAATCTTTCTCAAGCAATTTACACATGATAGATTGACGGGTCTTCTGTAATGGTACAAATTGTAGGTATTTGCATGTAATGCTAATTATTATTATCACTATTATTATTGGATGGTGTGAAGGCATGCCTGTGTGCGTGCTCTTTTTTTTTGTTTTGTTTTACATCTCAAGGTAAAGATGAAAACTATAAGCAAACAACTATATAGAAAATTAAAATGAAAAATTTCTGTAATCACCTGCTACAACCTATTACAAGTCAAGGGTACTGGGTAACAGCCATTTTCATAAGCTGATATTTTTTCTTGGGTAGACAAATTTGATTTTCTAATTGCTTGGCACTACTAAAAATCCCGTGAATAATAAGCTTTCGTAAATTTTTTTAGACCCTAAAATTATTTTAGGGTGATAATGAGGATGACGACTATCGATTATAATTACAAAAAAATGGTATGAAGAAAGGGGAAGGCATATGGTGCGTTTTGTGGGAAATTCATCGTGTGAATCTCCATCTCATCAGGTCTGTACGGGAGAATTTCGTAGAAAAAGATTCGATCATGCTTGAAATTGATGGATTATTAAAAATATAAAATTTAAAAAAAATATCTCAGTTAGAGGTCCCCTTTTTTGCAGTTCCAAACTTAGAAAAAATGACGATTTTTTTCTTCAAATGTACCGGACCATAGTCCCGTCTGTCTCCTTTATGGGAATTAAAAGATTGCCAAGGGGACTGTATGGATATTGGTGATGGACTTTTTTTTCACTAATGTCCCATACCACATTTGTTAATATTATTCTTTTCCAATGTTGTCCAATATCACTTCCTCTTCCATTTTTTTCTTCCTCGCAAAAAGGTTCTTTGAGCTATACATTGGAAATACGTGGTGGACGGATTGAACCATACAATTGAGAGGAGGAGAAAGACGGACATAAAAAAATACCAATGTGTCTAAAAAGAGAAAAGATAACTACAAAAGTCACATACTCACTCTCTCCATTATTTTCTGAAGCACATCTGGTTTATATGTATACTTCTTGGGAAAAGTCATGAATCATGCCGTTTTAATTTTGGACCAACAATTTTTTTTTTACAAGAAAATAATTCCTTTTTATACAATGTCTCGCAACACCTTCCCTAACTTTTATTGTGTTGGTGATATAGGATTAAGGAGAAGGACCTGCGGTAATTATTACATCGCATTCCTTGACCGTCATCCTCCTCCATTCAGAATCTATAGAGATCTATTTCAATCACCTTCGGATTTAACTGTAACTATTCAGATTTGCATGTACCAAGGAAAATACTTCCTCTTTTTCTCTCAAGGCGCAATTCACACAATTCCCTTTTTTCTATTATTATACTGTAAATCTCGGAGCAAGAGAAACTTGCGGATTTTTTTTTGTTTCTTCATACACATATCCTCCAAGAAGGTACAGAGGGAAGAGAAAAAGTGTTCAAAATTTTCATCAAGCAATAAGAAAGGGGAATTTCTGCCACCCAAGATTTTGTCTTCATGCATAGCTAATATGGGAACATGCGTTAAAAAATTCGTTTTTTTTGTCACCACTTTATCTATTCTCATATTTTTGTTTTTATCCCTGCCGCCGGCATCCTTTTATTGAATGCTCCAAAGCCAAAAGTCTACAGGGTAAAGGATAAATTGATGTAATTAAATTATTCACTGTAAGTTTTTCGGGGTGAACAAAGAAACATTTATGGCAAGATTTGTAATCCCGGTATTAATTCTTGTCAAGAATTATAAATATGTATTATAACTCTGAACTAACATAATTTGTTCAGGGGGGGATCCGGATAGAAACGTATAATTTGTTTCTCCAGAATAAATAAACATCCTATACATAACATGTGTGAATTGTGAGATAAAAACAAATTAGAAGAAAACACGAGTCATTATAGCCCAAACAATCAGTTTATGACTCTGATAATTATCATAGTGTGAAAAAACAGAAGTCTATGGGCTCGGTCATAAAAAGAAGAATCCTTGCCATAATAGAATCAGGTGAGTTGGAAGTTACTAACCTTCACACCTGTTTAAATAGCGCAGATGATTTTCTAACATTCTCCATTATTCCTTGCACAAATGAAAATCTTTATGACACACCTCATTCTATTGGGTTTATTGTAACAAGTTTTCTCCCCTCGATCTTTATCTGTCTTTCTGGTTTTTGCAACTACGTAGGTGTGTTGCGTGATGATGAAATCAAAAGTGTGGGGGTGTGTTTCGTGCTAATAAAAGTTTACAAGTGAAAGAAAGGGAGAAAATTCTTCTTTTTTTTTCACAAGTGACACACACGTCTTCCTTTTGACGTTGTACATAAAATGAGGGATAGGTAAAAATATGATCTCGTGATTCATCAGCTCTACAAGGTCAAATCAAATCTGAGAGTTCAAGATTTTTTTTTTTGCTGCCAAATTTCTCATGAGCTTCTCAACTTACGGGGATAGATATACATGTTTTGTGTTCGTATGTAATGAGGAGAGACTTCCTGGTTGAGATGGGACTTTCAGAGACATTGTTTTCATAATTGTTATTACTATTAAATATAAGGTATGACCGAAACAAAGGCAATTACTGAAGAAAACCCTTTTTCCGTACTAATGAAGGGGTTTGCAGGAGGTTGGAATTATTATTGATTTCATTTGGTTTACTAATCACTTAAATGGATGGGAGGTTGGTGCGACCCAGGACTTTCCCACATAATAAATACACGAAGGAGGATCTCTCTCTCTCTCTCGCTGTTTCATTTCTCCCTCTCTCTCCTTCTCACTCTGTCTGTCTCTCTGTCTTTTATCAATCTCCCTTTCTTATTATCCGTCTCTTTGTCTCTCTTTCTTCTTCTTCTCCATCTTTCTCTCTCCTTTCTCCCTTTACCTTTGTCCTTCTCTTTGTCTCTCCTCTGATTTCTCCCTATCTCTTTGTCCTTCTCGTTGTCTGTCTCTCCTTACTCTCTCTCGTTCTCTCTCTCCTTCGACTCTTTCTCTCTCTCTCCTTCCTCTCTGCCTTTTTCTCTATCTCCTTCCTCTGTCTTTCTCTCTCTTTTTTCCCTGCCTCTCTCTTTCTTTCTCTTTTCCTCGCTTTCTCTCTCACTCTACATGTGTCTTTCTCTCCCACTCCTTGTCCATCTCTCTTCTTTGCTTTTCTCTCTTTCTCCTTCTTTCGGTGTCTCTCGCTTTTATTCCCGTCTGTTTTCGCTATCTCATTCTTCTTTCTCCCACTCTTTGGCTCTCTCCTATCTCCATCTCTCTTTTCACTCTCTCTCCTTTCTCTCTCTCTTTGGATGTCTCCTCTCTGTCTCTCTTTGTCTCTCTCTTTGGATGTCTCCTCTCTGTCTCTTTTCACTCTCTCTTTGTCTCTCTCTTTGGATGTCTCCTCTCTGTCTCTTTTCACTCTCTCTTTGTCTCTCTCTCTCTTTGTCTCTTTCTCCACCTTTCTTTCTCTCCCGTTCTGTCGCTCCCTTTTAACATCAGTCTCTCTCTCTTTCCATTTCTGCATCTGTCTCTCTCGGTCCCTTCTCCCTTTCATTTTACCCCTCTCATGCTTTCTCCCATTCCAGGTTTCCTATCCTTTCTGATAGTCTCTTGCCTTTCGTCGGTGTCTTGGCATGGTTTGTGTATAATTATTAAAAATGCTCTATACATTTTAACTGTTAGTACCCCCACACAATAAATAAACAATAAATTTAATTAGAATGCTTCCCATTCCGTGCAATTACGACAGTTCATCAGCCAGGTCGTCGTCTTGAGATGGAATCGTAATTTTTCCACTACGTAAAAGAATATCCTTTTTTCGGTTTTGTCCTTCATGAACATTCCATGATGCACACATCGCACCAAGCATGTGTAAAAAGTATGGACACCTGCACTTTTGTCAAGAATTACTGTCAATAATCATTATTCCGCAATTTAGCGTACCTTACACAATTGTCTGTCATTTTGGTTTTTTTTTGTATATCCATACACAAATGTTTTTGGATGGTTCATATTTGGACAATGTTTTTTTTTACGAGACAATGTTTCTATGTATAGTGGTACATATAATTCGTCTGGCCACATGGGAGGTCACCATCTTACTACTGCGTAGTGATAGGGGAGTAAATGGCGCCTTTGATCTTCCATGTCCAATTATTATCCTGTGGAGTTCATTAAGACGAATTTAACACATTTATTTTTAAAGCACTTATTTTTTAGCACGCTCCTCAATGTACTTTTATTCATACTGAGCAAATGAATGAATGCCCAAACCAACAAAGACCAAATCTCTCTTTTTCACTCAAGCTTTTGAACTGACAACTCGCCAGGGAATGTTGACGTTATTCCACGCCCATCAAAACTGGCGATGACGCTTGGAACTTTACGTCACAAGGAATAGATGTGAGGTCGGTGAGATGAGAAAGAGAATGGTGTACGTGGTAGGACTAGAAACGTAAAATCCACAAGGTAAAACATTTGCTCCTATTATTATTTTAAATTATTAAAGTCCAAAATATTTTATTTTACAAAATCCCCACTTTCCCATTCTACAAGCAGATGCTCATAAAAAAAGGGGTTTTCCGTGTTTATTTAACTTTTTTCTCGTTTTTTCTTCTTCTTTTTTTTCTGCGTACTTATAAATAATGACAAGATATCATGTGTGACATCCCATCCATATTTCATGATTTTACTGCAGAATCCCAACAGCGATCTTACGTATTGAGATGTTGAAATTAGCATTCAGTCACAAGGTGCGTGTTGTGCATGGAAAATCCCCTCTTTTGAAGGAGTCTTTCCATATTTCTTCCGAGGGGGAGAAGTGCTTTCTTTTCGTGGGATGTGCAATAGTGAGAATAAGAATAATAATAATAATGACAAAACACTATCAGGACGGCTTTGAAACATCTTGGGAGGTATGAGCCTCTAGGACACATTTGCATGTAAATACCACCAAGGCAATTGTTCCCACTACATAATGGACCCCTTTGAATTCAAGAGCCTCTTCATTGTTATGGACATGTTTTAGTGATATAATATATGTATATGGATCTTTCTTGAAGGCAAGTG
This sequence comes from Disparrhopalites patrizii, assembly GCA_034698585.1. Lineage (NCBI taxonomy): Eukaryota > Metazoa > Arthropoda > Collembola > Symphypleona > Sminthuridae > Disparrhopalites > Disparrhopalites patrizii. The sequence goes on from JAQGBT010001111.1 coordinate 6,102, forward strand.
ATGAAGAGAGCATTTCCTTTGAAGAGAACATTTTTTTGGATATACTTTTGCTATATTTTCCTTCCTATCTCTTTCTCTCGTCTTTCTTCTTGTATTTATTACTTTCTATTTACATTCACGGTCTCTTCGACATGTCCTTCTCTCGCTGTCTCTCCATGCTTTCTTTATCTGTGTTACTCTCCGCCTTTCTTTCTCTCGATTTCCCCATTTTAGTTCTCTCTCTTTGTCATATTCTCTGTTTTGCTGTTTATCCGCATGTTTCTCGATATTTCTCTCTGTCTTTCTTCTTCTGCTTCGCTCTCTTTCTCTGTCTCTCTCTTCTTTCTTCTTCGCTCTCTCTCTGTCTCTCTCTTCTTTCTTTTTCTTCTTCGCTCTCTCTCTGTCTCTCTCTTCTTTCTTCTTCGCTCTCTCTGTCTCTCTCTTCTTTCTTCTTCGCTCTCTCTTCTTCCTTCTTCTTATTCGCTCTTTCTCTGTCTCTCTCTTCTTCCTTCTTCTTCGCTCTCTCTTCTTCCTTCTTCTTATTCGCTCTTTCTCTGTCTCTCTCTTCTTCCTTCTTCTTCGCTCTCTCTGGCTCTCTGTCTCTATCGTTGGTCTTTAGTGTTTCTCTCTATCCCCTTCTTGCTCTCTCACATTTTGCTCTTTTTTCTCCATTTTTGTCTCACTGTTTTCTCTACATTTTGCACTCTTATTTTTCTATATTTTGCACTCTTCTTTGTCGGTGATTTGTCCTATTTTTGCTGTAGTTTGTTTGTTTCGCTTTCTGAATGTTGTCTCTTTGGCTCTCTGTATTTCCTCTGCCTTCTCGCTGTATTTCATCTCTCTCTGTCTTTCTCTCTCGGATTTTCTCTTATGACTTCCTCAAAACTTACATATCAATGGGGAAGTACATCATTGGATCATCTCCACGTGGTCTGATATATACATTGATCCTGACCATTTCAGCATCTCCTCAGTTTTCCTCTTTGTGGGGATTGGAGATGATGAAATTATGTATTAGGGCCGCCTGGAAATGATCAAATGATGTACTTCACCCTCGGTCCTAAGGTCTATCTGAATGTATTTGTGAACCAGGACATTGCACGGTCTGCTTATCGTCTAGAGCTTGAAGCTCGGTGGTAAGTACAAATATCCGTATGTCCATGCATCCTACTGTGTTTAATACTTTCCCAAGTATTTTGTGATAGAAAAGAAAAGTGCATTGTTCCCCGCAGATTTCTTCCTGGAATAAAGGAGCAAAATAGTTTAGAAGAGAATGTTTTCTCCTCCTTCTCACCTCCTTCGTTTAATTCCTTTCTTGTGGAAAAAGAATCTTGATAACTTACTAATTGGAATAATAATAGTGCTAACAATCGGAACAATACCATATTGTCTTTTGCCATGTCTTTCGTGAGTATTTTTTTGCAAATGCTAACAAGCACAGCTGTCGTACATTGATATGTATAAACCATACACATTTAGATACATCTACACAAATGTTCACTGACCAGCATCAAAAAATGCCTGGGTAGGTTGTCAGACACAATTGGGAAGAAAAAAAATAGTATATACACTTTTTTGCCACCCTGAAATTATCAGTGATGGACTAACAAGAATGAATAAAGAAAAACCACATGAAAAAAAAAAGATTCTCACACATTAATTTCGTGGCTGAAAAAAGCTTCTATTATAATAGGTACAGGCTTGTACAAGCTCCCGTCTGCGAACCATCATTATTACCCTTGCTACTACTACAATACAAGGGATCTGCAAAGACCACTTTTTTTTCTCAACAAAATCTCATACTGTGAAACATGAAGACATTACAATAGGAGTTCAAAAGTAAGGTAAAAAAAAATGTCGTCCTTAACCTGGATTTCTATCCCCTTTGACCAGTCCCTGTATATTAGTGTGTGCTAGAAAAAAAATCAGAATCCTTACACTAACTACATGAAATCAGCAGGAGTAGTTACGAGCATTTGTTCTGGATTTTACGACATTTTCCAACAAGCATCATTTCCAAGCAGGGTGCATACGTGATGACTGTGCAGGAGCCGGTGTAATAGGAACACATTCCTTTTGTGATTCGACTAGTTATTAAGAAACTGAATAAAAAATATCCAACCACCGCGCAAAATATTGACAGGTATTGACGTCTGCTGGTTTCTTCTTTCTTTTCGTGCACAAATTTTTTTTTTCCTTCTCAGAGTCTCTCCCTATAACTACTGTAGATTACTTACCCAGGTAAGGCGACGGGGGTTGAAAATGCAAATACTGGGGTTTACTTTACTCTCTCACCCTTTTTTCTGTCTCTCTCTCATCTCCCTCTCTTCTTCATCTCTCTCTCCCTCTCGATCTCATTATTATTTTTCGCAACTCTCTGACATCTCTCTCAATCTCCTTCTTCACACTCTCCCTTTTTCGCCTTAGCATTGACTTTCTTCCATTTTCTCACTTGTTTCTTTTTCTCTCGGTCACCTCCCGTCAAATCACCAGCTTTCTCCCATTCTCTTCATTAACCTCTCTGTCTCTTCATCTCTGTCACGTGATCTTCATTCGTCTCGCTCTTCCTCTCCGTCAACTTCTCTCTCTCTCTTTCTAATAATCGCTTTTTCTCAATCTATTTCTCTCTGTCACCTTCTCTCTCTTTCTCTCTGTCTTTCTCTTGTCACCTTCTCTCTCTTTCTATCTATTAACTTGTCCCTGTCTTTGTCACTTTCTCTCTCTTTCTATCTATTGACTTGTCCCTCTCTCTGTCACTTTCTCTCTCTTTCTCTTTGTCACCTTCTCTCTCCGTCTCAATGCCAACTTCTCTCTCTCTATCTCAGTGCCAGCTTCTCTGTCTTTCTATGTATCACCTTGTCTCTTTTTCTCTCTGTCACTTTCTCTCTCTTTCTCTCCGTCTCACCTTCTCGCTTCTCTAATCCTCTCTCTCCCATCCTCTCTCTCTCTCGCTCTCTCTCTTTCTTTTCATCTGTGTCGCATCTCTCTCTTCGTCTCCCTCTCACCTCCTCTGTAGTACCTCTCTCCCTCTGTTTCATTGCGATCTTCTCACTCTTTTTCTCCGTGACCTTCTCTCTCTATCTTTCCGTCTGTCATCTTCTTTCTCTCCTCTCTGTCGCCTCTCTCTCTCTCTTACTTCCTCTGTGATGCTTCTCTCTCGTCCTCTGTGTGACGTCTCGCTCTCTCTCAAACGCACACTGTCTTGCTCGCCATTATCTTGCGCTACCTTTCTCTCACCTGCCTCTCCTATTTTGCCTTAAACTCCAAATTGTTTGCCCTTTTTTTTTTTTTATTATTCACGACCATTACACATTTTCTTTTTGGTGAACCTTGTCATTATTTATATGAACTGACCCGTCATCATACTGGTTCACTTACCCCTGGCCTGGCTCCTCTCTGTCCTACTACATCGTTTTGCTCTTTCTCTCTCTCTCTCTCTCCCTCGCTGTTCCTGGGTTTCTTGATCTAACAGCCTCTATTTCCAACACCTTTTCGACTGTGATTAACTCGCAGGTAACAATAATGATTCTAACGAGTCTGGTAATTGGAAATTCCATTTTTTCTAAGTCTTTCCCGCCCTCCGTCTCCCTTGTCTCCACCTCAAACCCATAAAGTGAGGTCTGGAAAGAGGCCTTTAAAAAAATTATGGAGAATTCAGAAGCTCGTTTGTAATTTGATCCTCAAGTCGTGGTTTAATAAACTCTTCGTTCTGAACAACCAGCAGCAATGTCCGAACACACTCACGATGTATGAACTCGTATTTTCCTTGATGACACTTGCAGAACATTCCAGTGTGGGGAAAGATGCCAAGTTTAGATTGAACGCACATACATACATGCATACGTGCTTAAATACATGTGCATAAAGTATATAATATGTGTACAGGGCGACAGAAAATACTATAATAGGCTGGTGAGAAGTGTGAGCTTACCCTTCTCTTTTCGACATGTTTACTGCACGACATCAAATATTTAATAACACTGACAGCATAATATGCTCTCCCTTCCCCTTGTGATTATCATTATTATTAAACTTTTCCTTTTTCCTTGCCTCACCCCCTTGTACATATCTCTTGGAAATTGAACGTACATTCATAGCTGGCTGACGTTAACGCCGATTAGTTGGAGAGATGAAAGGGAAAGAGTGAATGAAGGGAGATAATTCCGGAAGAAAGGGGGACAACAAGGAGAAAAGAGAGATAAATACTGACTGGGAAATTAAAACCATGCAAATGTGGGTGGACAATTCGAAAATGGAAAAAGAGACGGGAATAGTGGAAGGATATTAGAGAGGAAAATACTAGCTTGCAAAAGGCGTGAAAATACGAGAAAGGGAAAAAAAGGAAATTATGGGAAGATAAAAGTATTAAAAGGGAAAGGAAAAAGCAAAAAACAATCGGAAAAGAAGAGAAAAGTATTAACAGGGAAAGGAAAAGGCAAAAAACAATCGGAAAAGAAGAGAAAAATATTAAAAGGGAAAGGAAAAGGCAAAAAACAATCGGAAAAGAAGAGAAAAGTATTAAAAGGGAAAGGAAAAGGCAAAAAACAATCGGAAAAGAAGAGAAAAATATTAAAAGAAAAAAAGGGAAAGGAAAATACTAAAAGGAACAAGGGAAAGGAAAACACTAAAGGAAAAGGGGAAAGGAAAATGCAAGAAACAATCGGAAAAAGAGAAATGGTATCAGGGAAGTAAAAATGGAAATAAATAATAAAAGAACAAGGAGAGAACAAGGAGGGAAATAGCAAAAGTGAATGGGGAGAGGAAAACAGAAAAGGAGATAGAAGTAAGAGAGAAAATGGAGAGAAAAAAGAAGAAACATGGAGAAATAAAAAAGCGAGCGCCAAAGAATAGTGGAAGAACAAAGGGAGAAATAGATGAAAAAGGATTGAGAAAAAAGGAGCAAGAGAGAGCAAAAATGGAGAATGATAAATTAGTAATAGAGAGAGAGGTAAACGGGGAAATAGAGAGAAAGTGAACAAAGGAGAAAGAGTAAAAAAGGGGGAAAAGAGAGAGCGAGACAGGGAAAAGGAGAAAGACAGACATTGACCAGAAATAGTTGAGAGAGAGAGAGAGAAAGAAAGAGAAAGATCAAGAGAACGGGTTTGTTACAGCAAATGCATGATTTACTGTGACATTTCACAGCCCACTCCCTTTATTAATTGTCAAGAAAGATATCCACATCACTATATTCACCTCTAATTAAATGGATGTGAGGAGGGGGAAAGACAATGATCTCAGGTGCGCCCTTTTGCTACACATGCTTGTACTCATGTACATGTCTATATCTGTCCGACTACTTTTGTATTCCTGGCTAAAAGCAGCAGTCGGGAAGAATTGGAGGGTGGGAAAATGTCCTCTGATTTCTACATGTGACGTGACTCCTCTGACACTGTCTGTGAAGGATTTATTCCTTCCCCGGAGGTGATTTCCCCCTGCTTATGCATTCAGCTCCTGTCTATCACTGCAGGGACAACGGATTAATCAAAAATTAAATATGTATGACACTCACTAACAATATTATTAACAGCTGGATGGTACAAGAATGGACCAACCTAATGGATATCTGGAATATCCATTAGGATTTTGTCCCATAAAAAATTAAAGTGCCTCAAGATCGTCAACACCTTTCACTCTATCCTGCCAAAGAAGAATTTCTTTCATTGAAAGTGGGCACTGAGAATTTGCACATTTAAAAAAAAAATCATAGTTTGTCATGTGACGGTTCGATCCTGCTTGAAGCATCTCTTTTTTCTCCATTTTGAGAATAGCCATCATTTAAGATGGGTGCTTTTTGTATATAAATGTGGTATCACAACAAATACGGTGTTAATAAGGATTTAATAGGATTAATAGAGTCAACCATGATTAGAAATTCATATCAGGTGCTTTCTCTTTGAAGAAATCCTCACCGCCATGTCTTATCTTGAAGAAAAAAAATCATTTTTGAGAGAATCATCCCGTTCCTCTCTTCTCCTCTTATCTCGCTTCAAGCCAAGAATCAAGAGTACAAATTAAGTTTTAGATGCTTTTAGCAGGTGCCAGCTTTTAATTTGTTGATGTCGAGTATCAGGAACAGAAATAGCCGGTTGGTGGAGGTGAATTTATACATTATAAAGTAAACTTATGATTTTTTTCCCCCTTATTTACACCAGGAGAGTACGTGACTCGTCGTAAAGATCCAATGTTTGGCATAAGCCTCTGAGGGGCAAAGTTGGGAAATGTATTTAATTTTCTCACGACGAATTGTGCAGGTGATTCGTCCCTTGTAGCATATTTAAGTGTGTATGGTACGTATGCGCGTACTCAAGATCAGTGCTGGTAATATGGAAAAGATTTTTATATAGATATGTACATACATATAATGTTGTGACCTTCGTAAACACTACTCACTACATAGTTATATGTATATGCTGCTTCGTTGGAATATAACTGGAGAGAAGCGCAAGCGTCTTAATAGTAAATTCACATTTAGTTACAATTTAATCCAGTTTCATTCTCTCTCACCTTTTTTTCTTTTCTTCCTTTCTGCATTTCCATCCTCCTTTTCTCTCTCTCTCTTTTTATCTATTCCTCTGTTTTGTTCCATCTCACTTATTTCTTCCTTTTCTGTTTCTCTCTATTTCTCGCTTTTTCCTCCTCACTTTTTCCCTTTTCTCTCTCTCTCTCTTTCTCCCTTTCCCTCTCTCTTGCTTTTTCTTCTCTCTCTTTCCATTTCCCCTTCCTCTCTCTCTTTCTCGTTTTGCCCTGTCTCCCTATTTCTCGTTTTTACCTCCCTCTCTCTTTCCCTTTTTTTCTCTGCCTTTCTCCCTTTCACCTCTCTCTTTCGTTTTTCCTCTCTCTCTTTCAATTTCCCCTTCGTCTCTCTCTCTCTTGTTTTTCACTCTCTTTCTCGTTTTCTCTCTCTTCATGTATTCATACTTCCCTATCTCGCTCTCTTTCTCGTTCTTCCGCCCTCTCTCGTAATTTTTTTCTGTCTCGCTCTCTTTTTCTTTATTTGTGTATCTGCTTCTCTCTCTTTATTTGTATGTATATCTATCTGTGTTTCTCTCTCTTTATTTGTGTCTCTGTGTGTCTCCCCATAAGTAGTATACAAGATATAATTTTTTCCGATGTTCTCTTAGACGGTCTTTTGTCCCATTTGGATTCGTCTGCATATTTTTTTCTCTCTCTCTCATTTTGCATGCATATCAATTCGCCTGTGCAAATATCTTTTTATTTGCGTTTCTTCCTGTCTCGCTTCTTCCTTTTGGTTGCATCTTCTCTTGTATCTTTTCATTTCTGCATCTCACTCACAAGATCCACTTGTTAACTTTGGTAGGTCTCTCATTTGCTCTTTTTGGTGACTTTTCCCATTCTTCCTCTGCCTTTCCCTCTTTCTTGCTCCTTTATAGATAGGTGGCTGTTTTTCATTGTTCCTCTGCCTCTCTCTCTTTTCCTCTATTTATCCTTCTTTGCCCTTATTCATTTCTCTTTGCACTCTTTGCACTCTATTCCGTATGTGTTAGCCTCTGATGTCGTCCCCACTCGATAAAAAGTCTTGTTTCTTCCCCGACAGCAACATTTGTCACATATTTATTATGACTGCGGAGGACCCCGAGTAAAATAAAACTTGTTTAATCACAACGAATATACCTGTATAAATACTTTGTCTAATATAAAAATGCAATGAGCACCATGTAATTATGAATTGAAAAGTGAAGTGAGGCTTGTGGTTTAATATTCATATCATCCTATCTCCTTATATTCTCCTCGCGTTTGCGGCTGATACTGTCCCGGACACTTGACGCTTAAAGACACCGCGGATTCGTCTGATGTCTTCCATCAAAGTTGTTCCCCTGTATACTGAAAGAGCATCAACTATTTCTAATTCTGTATGCAGTGCACAGGCCCTCTAAGGTACGAACCTGAAGGGATGATTGAAAGTGTAAGAATCCTTTGGATTTTTGAGTGGCTACCTTGCCCTTTGAAAGTTAAAGAGGGCAAGAATTAAGTTTGAGATAAATCATTTGTTGGAACTAGCAATTAGTGCAGTCCCTGAGAGCTTTGGAATTAGTATAGGACCAATTAACCTTGAGTCTTTGGACGCTTACTTTTTATTATATATACCTAATATATAAGGAATATCTTTCAGGAGTGTAATATCTGAGCTGTGTCGCATTGCCCCAATTGATAAAGAACGGGAGCGTTTATGGTCTGTAGAAGAAGGAGGATTAATTTGCAAAATGGGAGAGAGGAAGCCATTGATCAAAAGTGCGAAAACGGCTTGTAGCCTATTTAGATTTGTGGAGAGATATGTATAAGACAAAAAGGAATTGACTCCTCTCGAAGCTCTGGCTTGACCGTGATAAATACTGTACAAGAAAGGCCATTGTGGGAGTTCTTGTACCTTTACCTAATTCAATTTGTTTGCTTTGTGCCAGGTCAGTCCAGAGATTAGAAACAAATTGTTCAGGATGTTCTAGGGTAATTAAACCTACATCAAGGTAATAATTGGCCATTCGTTTTTTTTTTTCACTCTTCCACTTTTTTTCACCCCTTTAATTCTTCAATCCCCTCCGGATAAAAGATAAGAGTAAATGTATGACCAGAGAATCCTTTTGAGAGCAGAATATTTAGGTAGCAAGGGGGGGGGGGAAAGCCTTCACCTTTCACACCAATGATTTAATTGCGAAGTATGTAGATGGTTGTGTATTTTGCATTTTAAATTCGCTTGGTTTGCTAGAGCAAAAAAATAACATCATTACCATTTCTCAGCATAGGGGAAAGAAGTTATGAGGAGTTAATGTACTTATACATGCATAATATTTGACGTCCGAATCGTGAGACTTTGGCATGTCAAATGTAAAACAAGTTTGTCAGATGTGTAGACTGCGTCACACAGAAGTAGATCACATGTATTGAGGAGGAAAGGAAAGCTCTCCTTGCCCGATCATTCACCATCAGAGCATCTTTACAGATGTTTGGATAGAGTCAAATATATGAGATGAGAAGGGAGTTGAGTTGAATGAAGAAAAACACACTCTCGATTTATCCTGACATTCCTTCTGCCAGTAAATAAGGAAAGTTTTACCCAACATTTTCAAGGGCACAGGTTAATAGATTAAATGGATGGTAATTATCATACGAAAATAAATGTAGGTAATACATATACCTTATCTCGGAGAAACAAAATAAGTTTGCTTTTTGTATGACGTTTTAAGTTTATTGGAGCACTGATATGTACGTGATACTACTACATTGCAGCAAAAAAAGTATGTATTACTACTAATTAACAATAATCACGTAAATGCTAAAACAAATTGATTTTGTAGAAAACAATTACTCAATATATATATTATTTTCCTACAAAATAAAATCGAACGGCTGCAGTATAGCATATCCCTTGTTCCACCTGTTGGATTTGCAACTCTTCTAAATAATTGCTTTCTCCATCCAAAGTTCAGTATTTAGTATCTACAAACATACATAATAACTCCAGTTACCCATACGATAACAAAAAAAAACTGAAGGTAATCGTAGTAATAATTTGTCGTACAAAACTACGTAATAGTTATTAATTAATTCACAATTAGTAAGAGAAATTGTATTGACGAGATTACAAAAACAAGGTTTGAAAAAAAAAACATGAGTTTATACTCAAATAAAATGTCTGCATAATTTGTATGTACTTCATTTCGTCAGTGGGTGTTTCTGTGTGTATACTTTTGTATTTCTCGGGTTTTTTTTTGTTTTACTTGAAAATTTGGAGGGGTGTTATTGAAAACCCTGAAAAACTAAACACAGGGATAACTTTGTCAAATTATTTTCATTTGTACATATATAGAGTAGGTAATTCTTATTTCGCAGTCACAATAATATTACTCGTACACATCTTTTGTATGAGAATGTTAAAATAATTTGTTAGAAAACATATATACTTCTTTTGCATCCCCCGCCAGTGCAGTAATTGGCAGTACATTGACGAGACTTCAAAATAAATGACGAGAAACAAATTACTGTATTATGACAAAACAAGCAATATAACTATGTAACTACAATTTTTTTTAGCATTTGTATATGTAATTTTTTGTTATGACAAAAAAAACACTTGTATTTTGTAAATGGACAAGACTAGACCCTAAATATACGAAAATGGCAATGCAATTATTTTCACCTTTACAATAAGTATGGTGTATTTGTAGTTGTTGCCATATTTTCCTACTGACACACCAGCAACTGGTAAATGAAAATACCGATTCAATTCTACCATCAACAAAGTACAACCAATATACCTCGAGCACGACTTTCCCTCGTGTACGTACTTTCTGTTGCAGCGCTTAGCACCCTAAACACTATCACTTTTTTTTTTTTTTTTTATCTTTTACAACTTTAGTTGAAATCATTTTTACTTTATAAATTCAATCTCTGTCACAGTATACAGAGGACGCTTTTGTATAAGTAAATAGAACTTTCGTCTATATTATAGTTTTGTAGCACCCAACAGCCTCAGTATATGCGTATGAAACAAAAGTTCAGACGGCATTGCTTTTTTTAAAATAATCTGTTTACATAATGTAAAAAAAAAAAGGTTCGAGTTCCTTTTCTAGGATGCCTACAGAATTTTTGTTGCTTTAGTTGAGGAAGAATCATTTACAAAATCTTCTCACGTTGCTATCATTTACGAAAAGAGTAGTAGCATCCGTATGTTACTCAAGTTTAAATATTATTCTCAGTTCGTTTTTTTCAGGTAATAAATTTCGTTTCACATTAATTTGCCTTGTAATAAAAGGTGCTCAACTGTAAGTTAAAACGCACATCTATCTGTTTCTTAACCTAAGTCAAGCTTTATAAAATGGAATATAATCACTTTTTCTTAGTAAGTATCATTAAGATCATACACTAACTACGCAGGTGCATACATATATATTTGTCTCTAAGTGAAATTTCAAGTTAAATAACATCACTTGATTTTTATCTTTTACAAATTGCATTTTTTTGTACGCAGTTATCGTTAATTTTCAGCACCACTTGTACATATATATCGACATCGTTTCTCACAATTTGAATCCATCTGTCGCAGGAATGTGACAGATGTCGGCGGTTGTAATGGAGGGTAGCGCACAGTTTTCAACGGCAAAACTGATTGATACATTTCGATTCCAGTTTAGTTTATGCAGTAATTTGACACATAGATTTAAAATTGTATTTCCGTTATAGAAAAACAAAACGATTACCTACGTAAAGGACAAGTACAGTATACGTATGATGTAGTTCTATAACTCTGTTAGAGTAAATCTAATAAAAATAAACGGTAATCACAAGTTGGGTGTTTTCCTGTGATTTAAACCGAACTACTAAGTATTGACTTTCTTCATAAATATTTTGCTGGACCCGTACTTATAACAGCTACGGCGATGATGGTAGTAGATGCTAACATCTGGGTGATTTTAACCAAATCAGATGCCACATTACGGATGTAAGGTACTACATTCGATGAACATAAAATTTTCCTTTCAGAAAAATTGAGCACCTCACTCTGCAAGTCAGAAGCTATCAAAAAGTAGCATTTGGTAATTAAGTTTGGGCTGGAAATTGTAAAAAAAATGCCAACCTAAATGTTTTTACTGCCGTATAAACACTTACATGGGTTTGAGAAAAAATACGAAAAGTAAGAAGTATTTAACAGTACCTGAAGTACAAAGCAAAAAGCTTACATTACGTTTCATGGACATGTATCTAATTATATTGCCTTTGTAATAAAGGAGATTATTTAAATATACTAATGCAAAATGCAATACAAACAAAAACTACGGATGACTGTTCTTTCAGCAATTTATATACTACTCCAATATTTCCAGAAAAACTTCGCCTCCACTCTTAGCAGCTCGAAAAGCTGTTTGGTCCTTGAGCGTTGTCAGAAGTTGTTCTGTCAGGTGAACTTGGATTCTTTTGTTACCAGGTGCATTCACAGATAAAAAAAGGTGATCAACACAAGCTGAATCATGTGGATTTTGACTGCTGAACAATGATCCCAGAACCGAAGTAAACTCTGCTATAGACGGAGACGATAAGCATACGGGATTGTACAAGACTTCAGGAGAAGTGCCTTCCATAGAACAATTTGCTTCCATCTTCGGATCCTGCAAAGAGTCATTTAGGTCTTTAAAATTACACAGGGTGGGTGGAATTTACTGTGGCTAATAAATACTGGTAACATGTTCATTCGATTCTTAACGTCTACTTTAATTAAAATTGAAAATGCAAAAACATACTCACAGGATTATTTGACAGCGTGACATAGAAAGTTAACTTATAATGCAAAGCATTGAACAGACGGATCCCTTCCGCAAGGCCACACATTTCAATTAGTTCCTCTTTGCTTAGTCGTAACAGATCTAATCCACTAAAATCCCATAGCGTTTTGGTGGCGGAAAACCTGGAAATATAGCCAAAATTGATACAACACGTTCATTTACGAACATAAAAATTTGTTGATAAATTTTCATCGGTGCAATAGTATTGTGAAAGTATTTATTATATTGCTACAAATTTCGTAAAAGAGCTGTAGTAGCAAACGTCATCGGCCAGTCAAAAGTGGTGTGTACAAGAAATTGTTTAACCAATCATGGCTTCAAATTCAGAGACGCAAAACTGTTCCAATTCTCTAATTTACATGTAAGTACTGTCCATCATGCTTAACATCACCGTTACTCGTAGGCAAAAGTAATTGAGTAATGCATAATTGCATCACAAATAATAGCAATCAAGTACATAGTGTCCGTGCATAAAAATCCACTAAAGACTGGTCGTGAGATTAAACTGAATCACTGCCCTAATGAGACACTCACCTGTTTCGAATTAACCATCGACGAACGGACTCGGGAGAGAAATGGGCGGAGAAACAATTATAGTAGTTGTTCAAGGGAATATTGGAAGCGGTGTTGCTTCCTGTTCCGGGATTTGTTGTACTATTACCATGAGTAGAGGTTTGATTGTCAGGTGAGTCGGCAAGTGGCTGGTCGGACGAGTACGTTGGCGAGAGTAAAGAATGATGATTGTGATTTGGCATCACCGGTGGAGGAGAATCAAGGGATTCCAAGGAAATCTGAACATGTGTCAAATAATTCATTAGAACGTATATTTTTTGATTATTTCACAAAAAATACTCCAAACTTGTAAGCACGCTAACTTACGTCGGTGAGCTCCGTACACTCATAGGACGGCTGGAGTTTTGCTTGCTCTCCTGGTGTCTTCTTGAAAATCTTTTCCCTGTCCTGTTTGTGCTTCCTGTCCGCCCCTTTCAATTTAAAAACTTTCACTTGACACGCTCCTGCATGAAGTCGTACATTATCGGGGTGAGAAAAAGTTTCAATCATAATCCTGAAAGGAACTCCCTTCTCCCCTCCATGTTTTTTCGGAGTGAATTCCGTACTAATACAATTCACCTGAAAAAGAAAGTTTGTATTTAGATTTCTACTCTTTGAATTCCCGTTAAGTGAAAAGTAACTTTCATTTTAATGTATGTTCACCTTGATATAAAGTCCAACTTCCTTGAGAGGTTCCCAAAGGAAAGAAACAACATTTGTGGGAAGATCATTTTGATTTGGCAGCATGGTTACACCGTAAGAGAGGGGTAAATCGACCTTCGCGACATGAAAAAAAGAAAGAGCAAAATTTTTATTATTAAAATGGTACAAACCGATGTATCTCAAATTAATTCTTGAAAAATTGTAGTCTACTTCCACAACAAACAAACTCGGGCTGATCCAGAAGACAAATCCAGAAGAACAAGTGTTCATACCAACGCAGACGTAGAAGGTTTACCACAAGTGCTCCAATGGCTATATAGTTACCTGCAATATTCTATCGTTCGGGTGTGCATCTTCCCATTGTGCAATTTGTTCTCTTTCGGAAAATTGAAGTCGGCGATCGTGAAAGCACAAGCGGACCATCGTTCGAAATACGACCCCACGGTACGATTGCAACTCCCCGAGTTTCTTCAACTTGATCTCATACGGCTGACCCTGATTGAGATACGTCAGGGTCTCTTCATTCACCTTCGTGGCAATGGAAGTGGCCGCAGCGAGGACATACTGGAACCTAATGGCCGCACCAAATATGGTAGGCGAAAATCACAAACCAACGAAACTGAGTTAAAACACTCATGCTTATATGAGTGCTCCCATAAATAAAAATGCCATGTTACCCCAGTCCAAGGGGATGGCTACATATTTTGATGTGTACGGAGACATATACATACGTATAGGTATGTGCATACGAGTCAAAAACTTGTTTCAAACCTTCTCTCAAAATCAATATTAATCTGGTCATGTTGAGAATGATGTGCGTTGTTGGGATTCGTTGTTACATTCGAACCCTGGTGGCAGGGGGAGGTAGAATGGGCTTCAAAATGGAAGTCGCCAGGGAGTGAAACAGATGATCCACCATGCAAATGGGCAGCAGCTAACGGGGTGAGGCCAGCCTCTTTCAAAAACCCGCTCCTATACGATGGTAGAAAAGAAAAGTTGACATGATAACAAAAAATGGGTCAAATCTACAGCCTCACACACGCAAAAAAAAAACAAATATCCTTAAAAAAAATACTACGACTGCGTTTCTCCCCGCAGAAGCCATAGGGACAAAGAGAGACGAGGAGAGGAGAGCTTGAGTTAATAGGAGAAAGATTGTGGAGTGAAGATGAACGGGCAAAAGAAGAAACACAGGAGAACTATACAACCAGTAATTAGAGGGGTCCCTGTTTGACGATTCAGACGGGTTACAATGACTCGACTGTTTCATTCCAAGACTTCAATTAATTAATTGCATTAAACACAAAAAAAAACGTCCCTAGAGAATCTAAAAAACTATTTAACACTGGAAAAATCCAGCTTGGAAGATTGCTGACGCAAATCCCACATCAGTTGAATGAACTTAGTCCTTCTCTTCACTCTCTCTCTCTACTTCTTCAAAGTAGTTTTTCCTTCTCGTGTCCCATATCCTTAAAGATGTTCTTTTTTTTTTGCTTCATCTCCTCCTCTCCCTCCCCCTAATGCAAGTAAGCTCCAACATCGTTGCTCTTACTCGGCGTCTCCCTAACAATTACTCTCCTGCTTTCCTTGTCATTATACCACACGCTACACGATCCCATTATTAAACATGTTTATTTTTATCAATGACAGGGACGAATCCAAAAAATATTGTATGTGGTAGAAGAGAAATACACAACAGGTGATAGGGTATAGAAACAAAGGACTTACGCCATAGAATTATTTTGTTGTTGAGAAGTCCCATTTCTGTGGTGGTGGTAAAGGGAAGGGAGGGCAAGAAGAGCTTCAGACATGTCGTAGGAAGCGGTGGACAAATCCGCACCTAGCCCCGACAAAGAGCCATCGAAATCCGCAGCCAAACTTTCAGCTTCAGCCCACAAACTACCTAGTAAAGAAATTCGATTATTCCCATTCCTTATTATTATTATTACGAAACACTCCTAACTTGCTACTAAGTTGATGAAACACTCGTATAAAAGAAGAAGAAGAAGAAGATGAAGAAAAAAAAAAGGAAAAACTTGTGCACTTAACCCATGCATGCTGTACTAGTACTACTAACTACTACTTCTACTATACTGGTCACCATGTACTCCACTTGGTAACCAGTTATAACCAGTTCAAACCAGAGTCTATGTAACTTTCTAAACATTATTTATATCGGTAAATTATTACTCAGGATAGATATCAGAATGTTTCGAGATGTACTTAGCAAATGATACAAGTTTTTTTTTTTTTTTTTACAACCCCTTCTACCACTTCCCCCTGCGTCCACATTGTAATCCCCATTATAACTTGCAGACTCTTCTCTTTGTTCAGTGAACTTTTATAACTTTGTTTTCCATTAACTTGCATCCAGCTATTGACGTTTTAAGAAGTAAAAAAAAAATACAAACGAAGAAAAGATCACCAGAATAACAGTAACATTTTGATAGGAATGAGCTCCTTTAGCATCTTTTTTGCAATACTAAATAGATTCTTTCTCAACTTGAAATAAAAGCAATTGAATACATTCCAGATATCTATACATTTTTCGGTAATTTTGAAAAGCATTACTTACTTTGTCCGGTAGTTCCAGTCTGGTTGTTACTATGATTATTATGACCATTGCCATTGCCACTATGATTCAAATGATTGTCTCGGCCAGATTGTTGGTCTGCATTGCTATTGGCATTATTGGAAGAGGTTCCGTAGGAAGAATTATTCCCCATTTTCCTCTTCCGATTCTTATTCTGTTGATTCTGAGCTGCACACATGTTCTCAATCTTGTCCGAGTTGTCGGAGGCATTGTCGGAGCAGGATGAGGGGTCGTCCAACTGTGAAGTCATCATGGGCGGAACCGACCATGCCGGTGTCTTTGCTGGTCTTGGTGTCATCCTCACTTCTGAAGACGACATGCTCCCTGTGTCAAAGTCCATAGAAGAGAAAAATTCATTGTAAATATTACATCCATTACAGGTGAAAATTTGACCTTAAGAACAGTACGATTCAAAAACAACTCATTGCAAATATCCTGTGTCAAAAGTATTCTTTACTCATTGGAATGGCAACAGAGCGAAAAATAATAATATTCGTAGGGATAAATCACACAGCCAATGGAAAGGTATATACTTTTCTTTTTAAGCATGGAAAGAATTATTATTCTGAACCATCACAAATTGTTCCAACGTCTCCTCATTTCAAGTTTAATATCATTCACACCGTATGCAATATCACACACACACAAAAGCTCGTACGACTTCCCCCTTCTTCTTCATATTATTTTTACTCCACGTCTTCAGACATTTAGAAAATGTGGGGAGATGTCAAGAAGCAAGACTCCGGTTAATTTTGCAAGAGGAGCAGCACACAACACCCTCAACATTTTTATTGCTATTATTATGGAGCATGTGCGTCTATAATTAAATTTCCTTAAAAGTCATGTAACTCTACACGTGTACCACAGATGATTGTCTGCATCATTAGCATCACCTGGCTCCTCCATTCTTCTCTCAACATGTATTCTACAATATTCCAACCATTTTTTAAACCAATCTCTCCAGCCTTCGGTACGGAAAGAGTGCAAAAAAGTTACACAAGCGTCCCAAGTACACATGTATATAATGTATCCTCACAAAACACCGGAAATTGTAATCAGGGACAAAAATTATCCCCTTGGAGTAAATCCAATGACCGGGACAACCAATGATTATAATATTCATGATGTCGACAGTCGACACACATACACATTTCTGCACGTCATTGTATCGGAAATCACTCTAGAAACTCCATAAAAGTCCCAGAAGTTTGTTTGCATGAGTAATGTTAGGCATGTTAGTAGTAGAGAGTGAGAGACTCAGACACGAAAAGTTTTTTCAAGTTCATTTCGACAATTGACATAAGAAAGGATGAATGCCGGCATCATAATACACGACTATTTTTTTTTATACACACATTGTACTCACAACCAACCCAGTATAGGGCTTGCAAATATACAAAAAAAAAGTGTCGTATGCTCAACTAATTACTTAGAAATTCAAATCGTCCCTAAATAATAGCTTCACGGGAGATGTTAACTTGTAATTCTCACTTTAAATTCAATGCCAAAGTTTGGAGCGAGGCAAGGCAACAAACAACCTTAGGCAATTCACCGCACACACACACAATATATATATAGATATATATAGGGGAAGAAGAATGTACTGGAAAAAAAATTCCATTCAGTTTTTTTAATGACCGTACATTATTTTGTGATGGAGACTATTACTACACCCATGTTTTCCCGTATGTACTGTATTGCCATCACATCAGCGTAATAGGAAAATAAAAGAGCATTACTGCTAAAGAATCTTTCTTCCCCTTCTCCCATATAGTTTATAATTTTACTATTCAGATATTATTACATTTCCAGTCAAAGCGCAATACTTTCACCAAAAAATTTTCCTCGTCCTCATCCTCCTGCACTTGTGAGATGATGACGTCTAAAATTGACAAAGCATGTGCGTACACAGAAAACAGGACAAACAATTCTTTTGTCATAAGATGATTGCATATAAATATCCCAACTCCTTTCCTTCTCCTTATACGTTCTTAGTACCAAATATTTGTATATGCAATGGAAAGATTAATAGTAGCATGCGTATGAACGACTTTACAACAACAAAAAATGGATTTAAAAAAACCGACAGATAATACAAAAAAAAAATAACATAACTCTCTATTCTTTAGTTGTTCTTGTAGAGTTGGCATAAGAGTCATTATTATTAGCTTGGGGTCTTGCGAGGAGCAAAGAACGTCTAAGTAATGACTCATCCACCGTCGGTGGTAAACGCCGTGCATCCTTCAACTTGTACTCCGTTGTGTATTTCCAGGATTATGTCCACCAAACCACACAAAAACTGGACAACCCACGGGGTACTCAAATCATGTTAATCCTCAAAACGTCCTATAGGTTTACGAGGACAATCATTGAATCATGTTTTTTTTTAAAAAAAACTACACTACTCCTCAACGCTCGTTCCGCAGGTATCATAACCCTTTATACCACCCCGTACTCTATACAATTCTATGACGATATCAATATTAAAAATAACGACATATTCAGCTATCTCCATGATTTTATCGCAACAGTGGACGAGGACTATATTATCCAGAATTAGATCAAAAGAAAACAAATGCCATTGTGATTAAGTGTTGCTTCTCAAATACGATATCCTATACACGTATACATTCCTTTCATATCTGTACTACACTTACAAATCTCGTGCATTAGTACATTGTGCAAATATGTATTTTCCCAATACAAATAAAAAAAAAAAACCTACACAAAAAAAATCCAATGCTGAGGGGAAAGAAGATGGGAGGGAAAGGAACAAAACAAGCGGCAGGAGGGAGTATCAATTAAAACTCCGAAAATCTTTCCAAGAGTAGGAGACAGAAGACTTTAGACAGAGATTTTAGGCGCTAAAGGGGGTGCACAGAGGAAGAATGAAACATTTTACCACATAACAAAATTGAATCTTTATGAGATGGGAATGCCCACGCTAAAATAATTACTGTCTGGGAAAGTGCGAAGGCGAGAGAAATATAACGAGAAAGGTGTCGACAGAGAAAGAGAGAGAGAGCAAAAAAGGAGAAAAAGGAGAGAGCTAAAGAGAAAGAAAGAGCAAAAGTGAAAGAAAGAGAGAAAGAGCAAAAGAGGAGAAGGAGCAAAAGAGAAAGAAAGAGAAAAAGAGAAAGAAAGAGAGAGAGAGAAAGCAGAAGAGAAAGACAGAGCAAAAGAAAAAGAAAGAGAGAGCAAGAGAGAAAGAATTGGAGAGAAAGAGTAAGAAACAGAAAGATACAGAAATAATGAGAGTGAGACTGAGAGAGAATAGAGAGAGAAGAGGGAGAAAGAGGAAAAAGATAGAAGACAGGAGGACGACTGAAAATATTTGACTAAGAGCATTGTGGAGATGTGTTCTCTCTATCTTTTATAAACATGTTTCCGAGTCTCATTCAGCAAATATGTGACCGCTTAACATTGTGTGCTACAGATTTCGTACGCAAATACTAATAATACAAATGTTTCTTCTCTCTCTCTCTCTCTCGCTGACACACACAAATGCATGAGTTTGTTCTCCAGCGAAAACCAATAAATAAAATAACCTACGTACCAGCTCTCACTTAAAGTACATATATTCTGTGTGTCAATATATTATGGCACTTCATTTAACCTCATACGTATGTACTTCCATACACACATATGAGTAATTAACACAAGCCCAGTCACATGTGGACGTATCGTAGAGAAAACTGCTATTATGATCATTGCTCCCATGTACTTACTGGGATTCCGTAATCAGACCCATGGTAAAGAGTACAATACACTTTGAATGCTGGAGTAGCAACTCGTATTCAAAAATGATGGAAATTTGAAGGAGAAAATGGAAAGGAATCAAACCTCTGCATATCCTCTAGTTTTCACTTCTCTATAGATTTCGCATTCAGTTGAATGCACCTCGGATCTCTGATAAATATACATAGCACATGTATAACGAAATATTCTTCCGCCCCACACAAAATAAAAAGGAGGAAGGACGGCATTCATGTCAAAATCTTTTTTACGTACATTACTAAGCCCAGTTACAATAATTATAATTTCGGGTCCCCAGGGAGCAAGTGTGTACTTATGGACATAAAGATGTCCAGTTCAGACGTGTGACGGCATTTGATGTGACCAGAAAGAGGAAATTCAAAAGTCTTTCGCAATCCTATATTTAACTCTTTCTCTCTCTCTCAAAGTCATACGTCAATACATACAATCAGTACTGCACAAGTCTCAGTAATTTCATTCCCAAATAAATCATGCTTGGTCTCCAAAAGATAAAAGCATTCGTAAGAAGCATGTACAACAAGTAGCGCTACACATGTGCATTCATTTATCTTTGTGTACGTAAATTTTAAGCAGGTCAAAAGTTTTTTTTCCCCTCCCCTTTCGGTACACATGCATGCACACATTCCCCCCATCACCCATTCCCTTTAACCCTCTTAAAAAAAGGTGGCAGCAAAATGAATAGACTACGAGTGACAAGAAGCTTTTTCAGAATGTTTACGTATGTTGGCGGGAATTACTGCTTTCCCTTTCCTCATCTCAGAAAAAAAAACGTAGAAATATGCACCCATCCATACAAAGCTGAGCATGAGTTAAATATGGGAAAAGAACTCAAGAGGGAAACCCGGGAAATGCCATGGGCTCCATATCACCATGAAAGTACTATCTGCAATTACCAGAGAAAGGGTGAAGACATCAAATAACATGGGAAGAAATATTACAGAATTTCTTAGCCCAATAATTGTAACTTTATTTCTAAAATGCATCACTCAGTTTTTAATTAATTGTAATTTTAAATTCTATACATACAGTAATTTTTCCACTAAATAGCCAGGTCAATTGTCCCCGGGATGGATATAGTTAAAAGAAATTTAGAAATTCATTGGGCATGATAAAGATCTTGTATTCAAATATTGGCACTTGCATGAAGCAAGTTCTACAAAGGAATTTTCCCTCTTGTACATGGAATTCCATTGTCATTTCAAGTGTAATTTTGACTGTGATTTCCCCATTTAGCATTCCATGGGGGCACATGAAAGACAATGTCAAGTGGAAGTGGACTCCATAAGAATGCAATATGTACCAGTTTTATTTGATTTTTGTCATGTACTCCCAAAGCTTCTGCATGGCTTCCTCACAATTATTATACCCACAATATAATTTCCTTCAAGGTTGGTCCTATAAACCTTCAACAGGGCAACGTATCTTGTTTTGTGGGGTGTCAACAGCACCCTGTTTAAAAGCTTGCATTGGACGACAACTGACTTTTGTGTACATAGAAAAAAAAAAAAGGCTGTCGACTAGTACAAGTCGAATGACCCCGCAATACACGTAGTAACACAACGTATACACACGTACACATTCAATACTAACATTTCCAAAGTTCAAGTCGTAAAAGGAAGGCTACAGAAAAAAAAATCTCAAAACTAAATAACAAATGGCTATTAAACAAGATTGGAATTTCCAGTTGTATCTCTTCTCCTCCTCCTCGTTTCTTTCTCTTTATCTCTTTGATGACTCTATGCAAATGTGGGGAATAATACAACCGTTTTTTTTTTCGTTCATAGCAATTTTACTCCATATTCTATAGAAATACTAAAAAAAATGTGACTCGAAATGCAGGGTGGATTTGCGTAAAATCAGAGAAAAATGCATGCGAAAAAAAAAAGAAGTTGCTGGACATTCAATTTAATCAAATACCTCAGTTAAATGATGATACAGAGTCTGCAGAATGATTCAATTGTGGTACATGTTACACTGCTATTGCCACCTAAACCATAAAACTGTTACCAAGGTCCTTATCAATCCATACTCTCACTCTCTTCACTCTCAATCTAAGTCCACTGCAGAAATTATCTTTAAAAAAGACAGTAAAGTGACAAATGCATGGAGACGAGGATGATTAACATATCTTTGGCACGAGGATTCATTTCATTTTCACCTTTGTTTTTTCATCTTATCGCTCCACGTAAAATACTTCATCACAAAATCCTCACTATCCCATATTATTCAAAATCCTCTTCCCGAAAAACTTCATGAGTCCACTGTACTTTGAAAAAGTATTACTAATCATGTATATTTAATCAAATAATGTCCATTATATACAGCTTATCAAAGCAGGACTTTCCCGGAGCTTGTGCGGATTACGCATTCAAAGGCATAGAACTCTCAAGCGTTTTCTCATACACGCACACATTCAATAGTAAATACAAAAAATGCTGTATAATCATTAATTCATTGAAAAAAAAGTCGTTCATCTTACGGCAATGTGACATACGTGCAAGAAGGTAGCCCACACGATAATCTTCCATCATTTTGAAATTCGTTTTTCTTTTGTACTTATATTGACATTAATAAAATCGAACGTATCTATGTATAGTTTATGGTATTTAATAGATTGGATAAATTATTTTAACATATTCGTGATTTTTGTTTTTAAGTGGTTTTAATTGTTTTTTAGGCGTTCATAAAATATAACTGTTCAAATTTTATTTTAGAACCATCTCTTTTCTCTCTTGTCACTATATACCCCAGGCCAATGTCCTATATTGACTGGTGTGGGGTGTAGGGTGTTAAATTGTAGAATTTCTCTCCTTCCAAGGAGACAAAAAAATAAAGGAAGGAAACCGTTGCAATAGTAGTGTTGTAGAGGGGTTATCACACTGATTTTCTACTTGTCCTCTCTGAAATAATATTTATGTCCGTTTCTTTCCCTCTCTCTCTCTCTCCTTCTCAATAATTATGTTCATGTCCGCGATACACATGCAAAAAAAAAAAAAAACTACCAGAGGCTGTCAGCGTGTACCTTTTTGCATTCCTCCCCAAACAACAGTACTTGCAAAGGAGAATGCCAAGAATGTCTCAATAGAGAAATTGTTGCTTCTCACTTGATCTTCTTCTCTTCCTCTTCTTCGTTGACTGTTTTTTTGTTCTCGCCTCTCTTGCAAGAGCAGAGATTGAGAGAGAGAGAACAAAAGATGTGTGATGGGGGGAAAAGTCTCTTGAATAATAATAATAGGAATAAATAAGCTTCCCATTTACTAACAAGTCACACACATACCCTATACACTGTAACAATCACGAAGAAACAGCTCTGAAGGGGAGGAATACAAGAGAAAAACTAGTTAAAACTGGGATGACGGATTGTCCTTTTGTTTCACTCCAAGAGAAATCCCTTTAAAACCTTTAAAAATTCTCTCTCCCTCAAAATCAAGTTCCTTTTATCTTTCTTTTCGCTCTATTAATATTATCACTGTATGTATATACACAGGGGGTACGACTGTATATGTATGTAATGTACACAGGGATTTAACAATAGATATATGTATAAGATTTGTGGATGAGTCCCACCTCTCTTATGCTTCATCCTCTGTTGTCACTCAAGTTCCTTTAGTAATAATGCATACAAAGTAATCATTTTTAGTAGTTCTCCTCTCCAAAAGAGACAAAGAAACGAGAAAAAAAAAACAAGATGACAACGGGATCTCCACTATATTATCCAGGATTCCAATAACTCCATTCACCGCACCGGAGAAGAGTTTAAGGGGTTGAATAATATAATTATTTAAAATGACAGTTTACAAGAAGAGCTACACAATGAATGCGTCACAGGTCTCCACATACGTAATTGGCAACCCCATAAGTTCGGAGAGAAACTCCCAAGATTATATATTTGATGATTGTTAAGAACTCATGAGCGTCATTGTCATCATCATCATCACTCCAGTAAGTCCTTAAAAACAATCACTTCCATGGGAATTACAGACATCAAAAAAGACGGGAGGAGAAGAGGAAGATGATGATGAAGGACGAGGAAGAAAATTTGGGGAGGGGGAAGAATGGGACATGGACGTTGGAATCCCCTTAAAAATAATCAAATGAGAAACCAATCACTTCCCACATATTTATCAGCAATAGAACCTGTCTCACTGAAAATGACGGTACCGAGCGAGAGAGAGAATTTGAAGCTCCTTAATCGTCTGCCACACGTTATTATGTAATGTATTTTTAAAAGATATTTAAGAGTCTTCCCACGCAAAGGATAATTATTTAAAGGTATACGCACGTAATTTGTATATGGACAAAAAAAAAAATTAAAGTCATCAAATGTTTCTTCCGCAGATTTCCCCCTCATGCGTAAAAGTAAATACACTGTCACAGTAGGGAGATATTTATCAAAAGTATAGTATACACAGAATAAAAAGACGGTATTTCACCTCCACACTATGCAATCACTTGGGAATGTGTAAAAACGCTGTAGACACCAGCCAGCAAGTACCACACATCTAATGATATTTTATATTATTAAATGAACATTGTACAAAGTATTAAATATGCACAGCAGCTGACACCGAAGGCATGAGGAACGGTGACACTTTTTTTTTTGTTTGAAAAATTGTGTATAGAAAAAAAAATAACAATTTGATATATTATAATATATAATGTCGTGTTCAAATCCCCAGAACTGCTCCTGATGGTACCATACTCATCTTCCTCATAAATATCACCAACTTCCCTCCACCTAATCTTGACTGCACGTATGAACTATTGAGTCTCAGATCACGCAAAATAACAATTAAGCCCAGATAGCTGAGGATGTTCCAACAGGTACCACGGATCCGTCTGCTTCTCGTCATTTTTACCTATCAACTCTCCTTCTTCCACATTCTTTCTATAAAAAGGTAATTATGTGCACAGAAATTATTATTATTTTTTTTTTTAATCTTCACGATAATAAACCCCCTCCTTTGAGATTTCCCGTACAAAATCCAACCTTTTCTCGTCGTTTTCAGTCGACACAAAAAAAAATATTTTTTTTCTACTCAATAACTATACATCAAAGAATAACTTTTTTTTGCCACTTTTTTTCGTCTTCCAACACTTTGTCACAGATAAATTCTTGTTATTTTTTTTTTTTAAATACAAGGGATTCTACTATACCTACCAGGCACTCACGGTACACATGGGCAGAGTACAACAATTACAGATGAGTGGTGGGAGACACGATAACAGTGAAACCGTGTGCAAAGGTAACTCCAAGACGTCTAAATAGTAGAAATGTGTGTGTGTCTCTTTTTTTTTATGAAAGGAAAGTGGAAATCGCCTGTCAATCTACTTCACCTGATTGGGTGGAATGAAGTAGCATACCTAGTTTGCAAGGGACTTTTATTCTTTAACGAAATGGGTAACCACCACCACACGGTAGTTTTTGCAGTGGTAGTAGTAGTAAGTAAAAAAGTGGCAGTTGTAATACAGAAAAAAAAAAAAGAAGTGAATTACATACCATAGGTATGTTTAGTGAGGAGAGAGACGGACCAATCTACAAGAGCGTATGCGTATAATGCTGACACAATAACTAATGATTTCTATGTACACACAAGAATACACACTTAACCCCCCTTCTCTCCACTCTCACACACTCCACTGACAAGAGCAAGTCGGCCTCTACCACATACGATGCCTGCCGCCACTACTACTACTACTACTACTACTACCATTACAACTATGCCTACTATATATTCCAACTCCACTTTGCAAAACTTTTTGGGGAGTTAGCTTCTTCTAACATGGAAAGAAGGAGAAAAAGTAATGTTGTCAAAGAGCTAAATTACTCTTCTATATACTTCACTACTACCAAACTCCTGCAAACCAATGGGTTAGAATCACTCTCCTCTTCTCTGTAACAATCCTACAACTTTCTTCTAGTGGCAATCTTGTCGGCAAACACCTCTTCAAAAAGAGTCAGATGTCTGCACACCAGCACCCCAACTGGTTGTTTTCCTGAAGGGGAACCAAATAATTAAAAAGATCAAAACTGCAAGGATAGGACTAGGAGAAAAAGGGTGCAATCATTACATTTTCTTGTAGTTACCCACAATAATGGCCCTCCTGTCGAGAGACAATCCGCATTAAGTATTCCAAATTTCCGAAAGTATTGTTTTAAACTCTTCATTTACTTTATTCTCATCTGTTGCACCTTCCAATAGGCAATCTGTCCTTCCCTCACTCTCTCGCTCTCTCTCTCTCTCTCTCTTCATCCCCCTTTCTCTCCCTTTATCTGTCTTTCACTCTCTTCCTTTCTCTCTCCCACTCTGCCTCTCTCTCTCTCTTCCTCTCCCATTCTCTGCTTCTGTCTCTTTTCTGTTTCTTTCTCCATTGTTCTGTTGCTGTCTCTTTTCTGTTTCTTTCTCCATTTTTCTTTCTGTCTCTTTTCTGTTTCTTTCTCCATTTTTCTTTCTGTCTCTTTTCTGTTTCTTTCTGTCTCTTTTCTGTTTCTTTCACCATTTTCCGTTTCTGTCTCCATTTTCTTATTTCCCTCTCCCTTTTTCCGTTTCTGTCTCCATTTTCCTATTTCTCTCCCTATTTCTGTTTCTGTCTCCATTTTCCTGTCTCTCTCCCTTTTCTCTATTTTTCTCTCCGTTTTCCTATTTCTCTCTCCCTTTTCTCTGCTTATCTCGTCCTTTTCTGTGTTTCTCTCCCATTTTTCTCTGATTCTCTCTCCTTTTTTCTGTTTCTCTCTCCTTTTTTCTGTTTCTCTCTCCTTTTCTCTGTTAATCCCTTCCTTTTCTGTGTTTCTCTCCCCTTTTTCTCTGATTCTCTCTCCTTTTTTCCGTTTCTTTCCCACTTTTTCTGATTCTCTCTCCCATTTTCTGTTTCTTTTCCTTTTTCTCTGATTCTCTCTCTTTCTCTCAATCCCTTCCTTCCCCCAAGTTTCTGTAACTATCTTTCTCTGTTCCCACCACTCTGTCTCTCGTCCACTTTCTCTAGTCTCTCCTCTCACCTCGTCGTCCCTGACAATCAATGAGTCGCGATCCCCCTACAATGTCCCCTGAATTTCACACTTCATCCTTTTCTTCTCTCTCTCTCTCTCTCTCTCCCTCTCATTATTTGAATCACTTTGCTCACTCACAGGCTTTGGTATATATAATATAAAATATAAATGTATGTGTGTGCTTGTGTGCATAATTATATTATTACATGAACCTTTTTTTTTACAGGTGTAAATAAAAAAAAAGGTTAGAACCGTTTAACTGGCACTTGCACCGTCAATGCATAATAAGATAGCTCTTTTGCTACTGCGTAACGTCCTCAATAACTAAATAGCTGATTTCTTTTTACACACCCTCCCCACATTTTATTCTCCCTTCCACGAACAATACATATACAGATGCGTATGTATATTAGATCCACATTGTAGTACTGATAGTGGCAGTCATGTACCGTGATACACAGGATCTTTGTCAGCTCTGCCATACATTCTATTATTATTATTATTGGTTTGGAATGAGTAAAAGCAGCTCGGCTTGTATATGTTACATTCTACTAATGTTATGTATGTATATGTATATACTTAAGTATGTAGATAGACACAATGTTTCTTATGCCTGTTCCTCACATGCAGAAGAATTCATTAATATTTATCAACGTTGTAGTCAGGAGGGAGGATGACGACATCGCGTGAAGTAAACTAATCTAATACAACTTTAACTTTCGGAGGACAATTTGATTTCTACATAAAAATTAGTTGCTCTTTCCTCCCTTTTTTTTTTTCCTTCCACTTAGTTTTCTCCTATTTTCCTTTGTTTTAGTTTTCCTTGTTGCAAGAATTAAATGAGTTGTACCGGCATAATGTGTTCCTTTACACAATACAATCTGAAAATAACTCCTTTCTTTACCAAAAATCTGCAACGCCAACTCAAATCCGAAGCTGCTAAAGTGTTTGTTGTAAATATTTCACTTAAACCCTTTCAGTTCCCCTTGCCTTATAAAATGGGATCATCATATCAAGTATAGTAACCTCTCCTAAAAGAATGTGACCGAAGTATAAGTGGGGTAATATCCACAAGAACAATTTATGCTCCAGCATGGATATGTCTAAATGGACACTTGAGCAGGGGGGAAAATAGAAATGATGAAAATAAAATAGATAGGATAGGGAGAAAAAAAAGAAAGTTCCAATGCGTGTAACCTATACCATCACCAAAGTAAAAGTTAAGGTAAAAGACACAATCTCCGAGCATAACTACAGTACACCGTCGTACAGGAATACAGCACTAAAATACAACCCCCTTCTGTTTTATCGGAAAAACACATACTCAGTAAAAAGAAAATGTGAGGGGGGAAACTAATCTCAAGACGTGTTCGTCGTCACAATAAAAGACATCAATTTCATTACCTTCACTTCCCTCCTACTTTCTGGAAACCTCTATTTTTTTAATACCATTTCCCTGGCTTTGAGTACCACATTACATACAAGGACTTATGTACGTCACCGGGCGAACAATGTCCATCCAGGGTAACCATAAAAAAAACGCCCACATTCTCCCCCAGAATGATTCCAAGGAGTGTATTAGTGGCAGGGGGGCTGGCGTGAAACAGGGGACAAAAAAAATGTCATCATAATAGTAGTAATCATGCACTTTTTACTTTCATCATTATCGTCCTTTGGTAATCTCACACGGTACACACACTGGATGGCGGCTCAGGAGTCGGCTCACAAATTGGGAGATTGACCACGTGCATTTACTGTTTTCTCACCTACAGGCCCGATGCATCATTGTATCAGTAATGTCCACTCCTTTCACTGGCCGTCTCTATCTCTCCCCCTCTCTCTCTCTCTCTCTCCTTCTCTCTCTCCTTTTCTCTCCTTCTTTCTCTCTCTCCATCTCCCCTTTTCTCTCTCCTTGTTTTTGTCCTTTTTCTTCTCTCTCTCTCTCTCTCCTTGTTTCTCTCTTTCTCCTTCTCTCTCCCTCTCTCATTCTCTCCTTCTCTCTCCTTCTCTCTCTTTCTCTCTCTTTCTCTCACTTTCTCTCTCCTTCGCTCTCTCTCTCCTTCTTTCTCCCTCTTTCTCTCTCTCCTGCTTTCTCCACTTCCCTCAATGCCCCCATAATACTGTAATTTGGTCTCCAGGGTCCCTACATCTTTCCCTTCCAAGTATTGTATACAACTAGTTTATGACATCCTTTTGACCATCATTCCACCTCTTCACTCCAGATCCACGCGTATATACATACCACAAATGTCCACCTACTCACGTCGATGATTAGCTCCTTCCACCCGTACCACCTATGGAAGCCATACAACAGGAAAATCCGAGCAAGTTCGGAACATGCAGAAGAAATTCTTTCCAACCGAAGCGTTGCTATGCCAACAGAGGGTTAGACTCCTCAATGGCGAACGGGGTATATGAAAAAAAAAAAGCTTTCGTAATTCCAAGAAGCAACAAAAAAAACTCCCCATTCCATGGCGGAGCTGGCCATTGCCAGGAGAAAGAAGCGGACGCCCCCAGAAATATAAAATGTACTACAAAAAGATGACAAATTATAAGGCACACTGACTTGTTGCACTGCTACGTCGCACATGAGCACGTGTTCCGGAGAGAAGAATCTAGGAGCCCAAGTAGGAAATAGTGAAGTTATTACGGAAAATACTGTGTAAATGTAATTTTTTTTCTCCCCTCAATAATCACTATTATTTCGGGGACAAACATGTGAGGACGTTCAAGGGAGGGTTCGGACGACAGGATACCTTATTAAAGGCGTTCCTGGAATCAGCGGCTCTCATGGTACCTATCTGTATAAGTATATATGTATTACGTATTTTGTATGTATGTACATACATATATATGTATTTTCTCCGAACCATAATTGTGCAAGGTTGACGAGCTCTCACATTCACAGGAATATGCACATGAGGAACCTTTTACTCATAACAAAAGGAACCCGAGAAATGTTCGCTCCTGTCATCGCCCCCCAAAAACATCCACGTCAACTACAGGATGTTTGGAATACAACAGATAGAGAGAGAGAAAGAGAAAGAGAGAGAGAGAGAGAGAGAGAGAGAGAGAGAGAGAGAGAATCTCAATGAATAAGGTGAGGAGTACCTACTATAAAGGGTCCAAATGAAAAGAGGGGAGACGGA
>JAQGBT010001112.1:0-36094 GCA_034698585.1 Disparrhopalites patrizii
GGTAGGAACGGAGAATGAATTCGATGAGGAGAGCCGATGCACAGAGGAGATGAACCATGACTTCTTACGGGACGTAGGAAAAACCCCAAATCATTGGCGAATCCCGCCAATGCGAAAGAGAGCGGCAGGAAATAGCCTGTCGCTACAGTATGTTTCGATTGCGGTTATGTAAAAGTAATCGGGAATCTGTTCAAACTTTGAATTTTTGCATTGCAATTTATTTTTTAGTATGATTGTAGTGGCGCGTTACGGTGGCTCAAGGGTTATGTATTAAAGAACGTACCAAAACACCCTCTGTACATATACAGTCACACTTTTATTCTGAGTAATAATTGGAAAAAGTTTCGGAGTAAGCAATATTAAAAGAATTGATTTTGCACTCTCGCAGAGAGTGCGCTTATATAT
This sequence comes from Disparrhopalites patrizii, assembly GCA_034698585.1. Taxonomy (NCBI): domain Eukaryota; kingdom Metazoa; phylum Arthropoda; class Collembola; order Symphypleona; family Sminthuridae; genus Disparrhopalites; species Disparrhopalites patrizii. The sequence goes on from JAQGBT010001112.1 coordinate 406, forward strand.
AATTCTTACATCATATGTATGCATATCCATATTAAATATGCAATGGGCACGTTGCTAAATTCTGTAACCACCTACAAATCTAGCAACTAGATTAGCAACGTCCAGTAACTCCAATGTTAAGCACAATTGCTGTTGTTATCAAATTTGATCTAGTCCAATAATGTCTTTAGAAATCTTGCCAAAAACTGAATTTAACAACGCGCCCAATGTTATAATTTCACTTCCTAATCCTATATATATACCTATGTTCATATCTCATAAGTTTTACATTTACTTAACTATTTTCCTTCAACGAGTTTTGATATAGGAAGTGAAGGGGAGTTGGAAAATTGCCTTATTATGATTTCTTTATGCGTTTTTACATTGAAAGATGTATTATTCTTATTTAGATAGAAAGGGCGGCACATTATGTATAGTAATTGTATAATAAAAATAATGCAGTAAATATTGATTTACATATATTCAACCCTGTACACAAGTGGCTGCATAACCTATATAGAAGCATTTACGGAAATATATATACCTCCATATATACATATCACATGTATACATAGTATCAAATCTGACCAAGTCTTATATAGAGTCCTTATATGTACGATAGTCAGTTTTGACACTTAAACGACGATATGTACATATGTACATGTACTTTATCATATTAGAGAATTATCATATTAGAAAATTAGGTATTAGAGAATATCTTAAATATTTCGACCCACAATGTTTCCTTATTAGCGCCATTTTATATGCATATAACTAGGTAACTGTAGTTAAATAGTATAATGGGCGTAATCCATCGCTGTGTGGAAAACATTGCCACTGCTCTGTATATTACGTACGAAGCAGTGCAAATTGCAAAAATTCGCAGGTTGGTGATGTTTGCTAATTAATAATAATTAATTAATATAGCTTCATTTTTTGTATTATCGATTATCATCGCACCTAAATAAATGAGGGCAATGTGGAAATTTGCGGATAATTAACTTTGATGTACAGTGGAGTCTCTATATACCAACTCTGAAGGGAGGGTTGAAAAATATTGCTACAGGGGAATGTTGCTATATAGAGCATTAAATATGCACCTTACATGTACGACGGGCTGAAAAAATAATGTTACAGAGAAATGTTGTTATAAAGAGACATGTTATAAAGAAACTCCACTGTAATATGTATATAAATTTGCGCGTTTACCTCGAAATGACCCAAGACAACTTCAAGTATGAAAATAGTGGCGTCAGTATAGCAACTGTCACTTGCGCTGGAACATCTCTGTATTTGTGTAAATTGCATTAAGATGCTCACCAGAACCACGTACAGGGGAATGCAGCTATTCTTCACCGTTGCAGGTGGCTTGGGCTTCCTTCCTTTGAAATGGAACCGCATCCAACGAAGATTATCCTGCCGGCAGGATATAGCAAGACGGTTCATGTTCACATTCAATGTATTTCAATTTGTATTTACAACCCTGTACTTAATTGGTCTGCTTTGGGCTGGAAAACGCTTCAAATTTCGGACGCCATTGGATCTCACCTTGGATTTTTTCTACATCCTCGGTTTCTTTCATTTCGCTCTCCTAATGTGGGGATTTTCCGGGAAGCGCCAGGAGTTCTGTGTGCTATTGAATAACATTTTTGGGTTGGATACATATTTCAATGGTAAGTGGTAAACATTGAGAATTTCAAAGTAGTTCAATTAAGTAAAGAGTTAAATTTAGTAAACAAAAATACGAAACATAATATGAAACAAACAGACACTATTTTTTTGTTGCAGATCGATACGGATATAAGCTTGAACGAAATAGGTCGAAATTTTGCGAAATTCTCGCGTGCTACATGCCTATACCTTGTTTAATCACAAGCACTCTAGCATTTGGGCTTTTCTACTTACAAAAGTGCAACTATCGATATTTGTATGCATTTATCCCGGAACAATTTCAGCCTTGGCTGGGTGTTGCCTGTCAATTAATGGAATTCCGCTTGTATGTTTCCTGCGGCACAATCAGCTACATCATTGTCGTACCATTTGTTCTATACACATCGACTAATAACTTTTGGATCCAGAAGATATATCGGTACGTCAAACAACCAACAAAAGACGCATCGATTACTCATAGAAATTACAATATCATTTTTTACAGGGAAACATTGCGGCGATTAGACAAATTTGCGACGCTACCGCAGGCTTTACGACATTACCGGAGATTCAAAATGCTCAACATCCACCTCAATTACTGCATGTGCCGGGTGGTAATGCCGGCGTTAAAGCATTTTTGTATCATGGGAGCTGCGGCCTGCATAACAATTTACGTCAGAGTCCATAAACATTTGCCGCCCTACATCCTGCCCATGTTCCCACTTTGTACTGCCTTTCTTCTTGGCATCCAATTGTGTCTATTTTCCACGCTGGGACAAATCAATGATTACTCCCTGAAATTTATTAAATCCTGGTCCGGCGAATATCAAAATGGGAAGGATGATATGAAGGCTCGGGTGTCCATGAAAACACTGGGCGCTCTGTCTCCAATGGGGATACAGATCGGATCCATTTATTATTTTAAGAAGACGACACTGCTGACGGCTTTAGAGGCGACGACGTCCCTCACTGTGAGTTCACTTCTGATTCGGTGAACGGCGCTAAAACGTGATTTGGTCTGGTAATGGAATTATAGTTATGCATCTATAAAAATGGTATCGAATGTCAGGAGTAATTTGCTACGAGTGACTGTAACAAATATGTTTCAATATATGCAAATTGGAATAATCAATTCGATATTGCCTTTATCTTAGTGATTATTACAGTTAATAATTATTGAAAGCAGCTTGGAATTCGTTCATGTGCTATCTAATTTTTCTAAATCACTATTACTGCTATAAAATTGTATTATTTGCCACTTTCCGGTCGGTCAAGAAAGTATTTTTTAAGTATCTAGAAATTGTCAAAATTCTTATTTTAGTTGTTCAAGCTGATGGAAAATTTTCGAAAGACGTTAGCACTTACATTTTAAATTAAAATTGGAGTAAAATAATAGGTCCTATTAATTGTTTTATCTTGCAAGTCAAGTCGAAGCGGAAATAATTGCACCCAAAAAATTATCATTTTGCACTTTTCGCGTGAAAATCGTTGTAAATTTCGTTAAATGTCTCCGTAATATATAACTCATATAGAGATTCGTGTTTGTTATGTATTTGCAATGAAATTAACGATTTATTCTGCATTTAATATACTAATATTATAGTGAATGTTTTGTGTTAAAATATGAATAAGCTGAGTAGTCTTTCCAGTATGTAAGCATTTTGAGTGGCTTTCACGACTGCCAACAATTTCAGTGTATTAGATCTGCAATATTGTGCTAGTTTCCAATTCGAAATTAAAATTAGTACGACATACATGTAAGATATATTGCTATATCAGTACAATAAATGCTTTATATTTTCTGATATTCGTCATTTACCTATACGTTGCAAAGTATCTTAAATTATCGACTAATTACTTTGCTATAGCAATTATAATTGTCATTTAAATGATAGTATATTTATAACTATGTATATAGTATAGTATATACATACTGCGTATGAGGAAGCATATGAGAACAATTGCTGCACTGCCCTGATCGTCCAAATTGGGCAGAGAAGCAAACAACCAATTAATTAGCTCTACCGAGGAGTTACAAAAAAGAAAGTAGCTACTAAATGCCACACTAAAAAGCGTCATTTGTCGAATCCAGAAACAATAAATAAATAAATAAATTAATAAATCCAGAATAAAGGAATAAATCGGTCAATAAGTTATTTGCGATCGAGAGAATCCATTTGCACGTGGAATTTATTAAACATGCACAGCAAATTCCACCAATAAATTACTCAATCGTTAATGGTATATTAATAATGAATTAAACGCAACTAAATTCGTGAGTCGTTGTGTAATGATAATAATAATTTCAATCAACGACTGGTCAAGCCAACGTACAGTTTACGTTAGGAAATTTGTATACTGCCGTCCATGCCAGCTCCATATACTTCCATCGAAATTCCTCTAAACTCTTCTGAACGCCAATAACATGCTCACCGCAACCACATTCAGGGGACTACAACTCTTTTTTGCTGGTACAAGTCGCTTAGGCTTGCTGCCCTTAAAGTGGATTTCCGGTCAACAAAGACTAACCCACCGGAAGGGAATTGCCTGGCGTTTCATGTTCACTTTCACCACATTTCAATTCACAATTTCTACCCTCTACCTAATTGGTTTAGTTTGGGCGGGAAAGCGCTTCAAATTTCGGAGTCCGCTGGACCTAACAATGGATTTTTTTTATACTCTGGGCTATTCGCATTTCTCCGTCTTTATGTGGGGCTTTGGCCGGAAGCGTCAGGAGTTCTGCGTGTTGCTCAACAATATCTTTGAGATGGATGCAAATTTTCATGGTAAATTCTAAATTCAGCGTTTTGGGCGCAACGCATTTGATTTAAAATCCTCAGAAACAAAAGTGAAACAAATTTATGGTTAAATTTAGTTCTTTATTGTGAAAGCTATTGTTAAATTTATTGTTAAATTGTATTTGTAGAACGATATGGGCACAAACTTCAACCAAATAGAATAAATATCTGCACCATCGTCGTGTGGGGCTTCAATCTGCCAGTTGTAAATATAACAACGCTACTGATTGGGTTTTTTTACTTGGACAAATGCAATTATAGATATTTATATGGTTATATCCCGGCGCAATTTCAGCCCTGGCTGGGTATATTTTGGCAGTTGCTGGAATTTCGCCTCTATATTGCTTGCTGTGCAATTTGCTACCTAATGGTAATAACATTTCTGCTCTACACAGCCACTAGCATCTTTTGGATCCAGAAGATGTATCGGTTCGTAAAGTATTCAAATAAGGAAAAATAAAAATTAAAAATCCATAGCCCACAATAATTGTTTTTACTAATATATTAACAGGGACAAGCTGAGGCAGATGGACAAATTTGCGACGCTACCACAGGCTGTACGATATTACCGGAGATTCAAAATGCTTAACATTCAACTCAATTATTGCATGTCCAGAGTGATCACGCCCGCTTTGAAGGAATTTTGTATCGTGGGGACCGCCGCCTGCATCACCATTTGGGTCAGAGTCCATAACTATCTCCCGCCTTACATCCTGCCGATTTTCCCTTTTTGCTCATGCTCCCTCCTCTTCATGCAATTGTTCCTATTTTCCACGTTGGGACAAATCAACGATTATTCGGTCAAATTTATCAAATCCTGGTCCGGCGAATATCAGGACGGGACGGGTGACTTGCAGGCCCGGGTGGCCGTGAAAACGCTGGGCGCTTTGTCTCCGATGGGGATTCAGATCGGATCCATTTATTTTTTCAAGAAGACCACACTATTAACGGCTTTAGAGGCTACAACTTCCCTCACCGTCAGTTCGCTTTTGATACGATGAATGCTGTTCTATGGGAAGTATGGACGCGTTGAACTTGTCGCTGTGATAAACAGAGAAAGTGCATGAAAAGCGGCGTTGGAATTTTGGTACAACATGGACTTTGAAAGGAATTTTCGGCGCCAAATCTGCGTTTAAAATGGGCAGACTGTAAAACGTCTAGTTGTACAATGGAGTCTCTCTATAACAAGTCTCTTTATAACAACATTTCTACATAACAATATTATTTTTTCCACCCTTCGTACATATAAGACATATTTTATGTTCTATATAACAGCATTTCCCTGTAACAATATTTTTCGTCATTCCCTTCAGTGTTGTTGTAGAGAGACTCGACTGTACATTTTTCTGTTCACGTCTATAATTAAGCGAGCGATTAATTAATATGCACACACATTATTTGTCGCATGCCTGAACAAAAATGGAGATATAAATGGGAAAGTATTCCATTTTGCCATTAAAGTATTATTTTTCCAAAGGCCGCAAATGTGAATTAATATTTCTCACCTCCATAACGCCATATCATTATTCAAGGGAGATAATTATTTCTGATGGTTTTAGCCAATTTGTATGTGAAGCACATAAAGTGGCTATGTTAATACGCAAAAGAACGTTGGATGTGACAAGCGTATAGCGCAACGTCAAAGACTAATTTTATACAGTGGCGTCTTTATACCAGCTAAATTGCTTCCGTCGGAACACGTCTATAACCCGAATTTCTTCTGAATCTTCTGAAACCACAATAAAATGCTGACCCCAACCACTTTTAGGGGCCTGCAACTATGTTTTACTTGTACAAGTCGCTTGGGCTTGCTTCCCTTGAAATGGAACGCTGGTCAACGACGATTTGCCTCCCAGAATGGCATTGCCAGGCGCTTCATGCTCAATTTCACCACATTTCAATTTGGATTTACAGCCATGTACCTAATTGGTTTAGTTTGGGCTGGGAAACGCTTCAAATTTCGGACGCCGCTGGATCTCACGATGGATTTTTTCTTCATACTCGGCTACTCTCATTTCACCTTCTTCATGTGGGACTATTCCGGGAAGCGAAAGGATTTCTGTGTGCTGCTGAACAATATTTTTACCATGGATGCAAATTTTAGTAGTAAGTCGAATATTTTATTAAACGTTGCAGACTTTGTAGATTTGGAAATAAAAGAAACGCCAGACAAAATAATTCCTGAATGATTTTTTTTTTCAGACCGATATGGGCATAAGCTCCAATCACAAAATCGGGTGAATCCATGCACCATTGCCATATGGGGCTATCCTATTCCTTGTTTAAACGTAACACTGCTATTAATCGTGTTTTTCTACTTAAATAAGTGCAACTATCGGTATTTGTACGTATTCATCCCGGAGCAATTCCAACATTGGCTTGGTGTCCTATGGCAGTGTCTGGAATTCCGTCTTTACATTGCCAGCTGCGCCATTTGCTACATTATGGTCGTCACCTTTGTGCTCTACACATCTACAAACAATTATTGGATCCAGAAGATGTATCGGTAAAACAGCCAGCGATGGCAACTTGATATAAATCATCCATTAAAATTGCTCATTTAATTAATTACGAGTTTAATTAATTACGAGTTTAATTAATTACGAGTTTAATTAATTACGAGTTTAATTAATTACGAATTTAATTAAGTACGAGTTTATTTCATAGCGACTTTAGTTAAGTAAAAATTTAAGTAAGCATTTAATTAATTACAAATTTAAGTAAGAATTTAATTAATTACAAATTTAAGTAAGAATTTAATTAATTACAAATTTAATTAATTACAAATTTAAGTAAGAATTAAATTAATTACAAATTTAAGTAAGAATTAAATTAATTACAAATTTAAGTAAGAATTAAATTAATTACAAATTTATTTAATTACAAATTTAATTAATTACAAATTTAATTAATTACAAATTTAAGTAAGAATTAAATCAATTACAAATTTAATTAATTACAAATTTATAAGTAGGAATTTAATTAATTACGAGTTCAATTAAGTACCAATTTAATTAATTACGAGTTTAATTAAGTACAAATTTAATTAATTACGAGTTTAACTAATTACATACGAATTTAATTAATTACAAATTGACTAATTACATACGAATTTAATTAATAATAACTATATATTTAATAATTCACAGGGACAAGCTGAGGCAGCTGGACAAATATGTGACGCTGCGTCAGGCTTTACGATATTACCGGAGATTCAAAATGCTCAACGTCCACTTCAATTACTGCATGTGCCAGGTGGTAACGCCGGCGCTGAAGCATTTTTTTATCGTGGGAGCTGCGGCCTGCACAACAATTTACGTTAGAGTCCATAAACATTTGCCATCGTACATCCTCCCAGTTTTCCCTTTTTGTTCCATCTCGCTCCTCTTCCTACAGTTGTTCCTCTTTTCCACGTTGGGCCAAATCAATGATTACTCCCTGAAATTTATCAAATCCTGGTCCGGCGAATATCAGGACGGGATGGGGAATTTGAAGGGACGAATCACCATGAAAACGCTGAGGGCTCTGTCTCCAATGGGGATTCGGATCGGATCCATTTATTACTTTAAGAAGACGACACTTCTCACGGCTTTGGAGGCTACGACATCAATTACAGTCAGCTCTCTCTTGATACGATGAATGGAGTTAAACCATTTGGATACAGTGATTTTGGTTGCTCAGTCGGAAATTTCGTTGTCCATTGATACATATGTACCTTTAGAGCACAATCATTTTGAATTATGGAGGGAAATTTTCTAAATGTTTTCGTGATGTATATTTTTTCAGTCAATTAAATAAACTACGCCATTCTGTTTTTATATTGACGATCAGTTAAGCTATAATTTATTACGACGTATGTATTCCCAGATTTCTTATTTCATCAAAAAAATGTGATAAAATGATACGTAATTGTCATAATTTCCGAGAAAATTTAATTTGATTGAATTAATTTTTGCCGACACCAAAGCACTTAAAAAATAGGATGTTTCCAAAGCAAAATAATATGGACAAACAAGGCGGGAAGTTTCAGAAGATTCTGAAGGCACCATAAAAAATTGTTCCAAACACTATAGTGCTTGAACTGCAAAGAAACGTGTCTTATTTGGTCAAATTAATATGACACTTCTTTTGCATTAAAGCACTTGCATTCAAAACAAATTAAACTAATATTATTGTGTACATGCATCGATTAAAGCGTGAGAAATATTTATGCAAACTGTTTCGGAATTAGGATCGGCAGAAAAGGGATTTGCCACCCAAATAAATTGCCGCCAATATTGCGGTGCAGATGAAATTAATTCATGAGGATAAAGCTCAAAATACCAATTACGTTCATTAGTGTTTACTCACATGCATATTTAAGAGAATGAAAATGCCATTTTTTGTACTTATACTTATACAGTCTCTATATAACAACTCTGAAGGGAAGGGCGAAAAATCTTGTTACAGAGAAAAGTTGTTATATAGAACATTAAATGTGCACTCTACGTGTACGAAGGGCTGGAAAAATAAGGTTGTTACAGAGAAATGTTGTTATAAAGAGACTTGTTATAGAGAGACTCCACTGTGATTGGTAGAGTCCAAAGTCATAGAATAGCAAATTGATACAGCGATGTACATACGTTAGTAAATTCAGAGTTTCCTGTTTACCCAGATACAGCACCGCTATAATAGACGTCCTTATACATACTTGACTAATAAATACTTACGCTTGTAATGAATTTTCGTAGGAAAAACGTTGCCAAAATACAGTTTCCACAGACGGAGTACGCACACATAGTGTCATTAATTTAGTATATGCTTGGTACAATAATTATTAATTAATTTAATGCTCCTATTGGCGTACTTTTATAAATGCCATGTTGACATTGGCAAAAAATGATTGTCGATATACATACATGCATTCGATTGGACAAACGAAACTTGAGCCTTAAGAAATTGTGCACAGCCATCCATAACAGCTCCATACACTAGCATTGGAATACATCAGCGCTCATTTCAAAAGCAAAATGTTAACCACAGCTACGTTCAAGGGATTGCAGCTATTTTTGACTGGTTCAAGTTATCTGGGCTTGCTTCCCTTGAGATGGAATCCCGCTCAACGAAGATTAACCTGCCGAAATGGAATTGCGAGGCGGTTCATGTTCACTTTCACCGTATATCAATTTACATTCACGACCCTCTATCTAATTGGTCTATTTTGGGAGGGGAGACGCTACAAATTTCGAAATACGCTGGATCTCACCCTGGATTTTTTCTTCTCTCTCGGCTACTTTCATTTCAGCCTCTTCATGTGGGGCTTGTCCGGGAAGCGCCAGGAGTTTTGTGTGTTGCTGAACAACATTTTTGCGCTGGATGCAAAATTTAATGGTAAACCGAGCGTAAAGTTCATACTTGGACATAAAAATGTACCAAAACGCTATAATTACAAAAAGAAACGACATTTGGACATCGAAATATTGTTCAAACAAAATGCTAACTCTTTTTTTTTCAGAACTTTATGGTCATAAACTTCAACGAAATGGATCAAATTTCTGCGCCGTTGTCGCATGGGGCTTTAATGGGACTTGTTTAATAATATCGATGCTAATGGTCGCACTTTTTTACCTACAAAAATGTAACTATCGGTATTTGTACGCATTTATCCCCGAGCAATTCCAGCCATGGCTGGGTCTAATTTGGCAATTGCTGGAATTCCGCTTTTACATTTCCTGCTGCGCAATTTTATACGTCATTGTCCTCACATTTGTTCTCTACACATCGACGAATAACTTCTGGATCCAGAAGATGTATCGGTTTGTGAAGCAATTTAAGATGATAATGATTGTCCATAAAGGATAGTGCAAATATGCCTTGGTTTCATTTGCAGGAATATCCTGCAACGGCTGGACAAATTTGCGACGCTCCCGCAAGCTTTAAGATATTACCGAAGATTCAAAATGCTCAATGTTCACCTCAATTACTGCATGTGCCGGATGATCACGCCCACGTTGAAGCATTTTTGTATCGTGGGAATTGCAGTTTGCATTACAATTTGGGTTAGAGTCCATAATCATTTGCCGCCCTTCGTTCTGGCCATGTTCCCTTTTTGCTCTTTATCACTCCTCGTCATTCAATTGTTTCTATTTTCTACGCTGGGGCAAATCAATGATTACTCCCTAAAATTTATTAAATCTTGGTCTGGCGAATATCAAAAGGGGACGGATGATTTGGGGGCTCGGGTTGCTGTTAAAATGCTTGGTGCTCTGTCTCCAATGGGGATTCAGATCGGCTCCATTTACTACTTTAGAAAGACGACGCTTCTAACTGCTTTAGAGGCTACTACTTCCCTTACTGTCAGTTCTCTTTTGATCCGTTGAGTGGCGTTCTATCAATTTTCTGGACATAAAATTTGGTTATATTATATTTATGGAAGGGCATTTATACACGTATATTGATATAAAATATACAGTCGACTCTCCCTATAACGTCCTCCTTATAACAGTTCTCACTCTATAACAGGAGCAAAAATGCTCCTTTCAAAAACGTGCTCCAATTGTTAACATCGAAATTTATGGTTTCTATAACGTTTCTTCTCTATAACGAGCAAAATTTGCTGCTTTATAGGGCGCTCTTATAGCGACAGTCAACTGTACTAAGCGATGCTATTAGTTTGCATTTTCCATGGCGTCATATATGAGTCAGCGGGGGGTAAAATTCAAATTGTTACTATTATAATTTATAAAATTTATATATTATATATGTATGTGTATATGCATATACAATTATATTACCACCACAGATGCTTGATTGCAGTAATTAGACTAACAAATGCGCCATCGAACGTGATCCTCGTGGATTCTCTGGTTAAAAGCTAAAAAATGTCATACGTGCCACTAATGCTATATGAAAGCAACCGTCAATAATGTTTTTATTAGCCTTCATTGATATAAAAACCCAATGGCGGTCCCGATGACAGTTGCCTAATTCCTACAATGAAACTCAAAATACAGCACAATGTTGCGTGAAGACAAATGAGACGCTTTCTTGCTAAGGAAAGTTTAAGTTCTGTTTTTGATATCAAGCTTATGGATATTGGCAAACTGTGCAATTTATTTTCTTTAATAATCTTAGGATTCCTCTATTTAAAATTGTCCAGGACACATGGATCCCCAAATCCAGAACAGCCTCCACAGAAATTGTCCCTCCAAATTGCACAAACATATCCGGATTGGCTCAAATTTGTTGCTAAATTAAATGACCTCTGATGGTCCTTGTAGTTACCTTAAGCAGCCTGCTGGCGGGATTATTTATTTATATATACTCTTTTATATTTTATTTATGAATGAATTAATGACACCAAGTATCATCGATTAATTATATATCTTTGGTATATATTAAGGATAGCAAAATAAATTACTATACGTTTGAAATATTCTGGGGTAATGCGAAAGCTTTTGACATAGCTATAGTATAGCGTAGGTACATATACATATTGAATTATACATATTAGTTGTGTATATTGTATATACAGTGGAGTCTCTCTATAACAGCATCCACGGGAACCCAAAATTTTGCTGTTATAAAAGGAATGTTGTTATAAAGAATACAATTATTATGTATTCTATGCACAAGGTGCAGCGAATTTCATGACGTTATGGAAAACATGCTGTTATAAGGGGTGCTGTTATGGAGAGACTCCACTGTACTTATAAGGAATTAGTTATGTTATCCATGGGAAAAGGGACTATACACATATAGTCGACTCCCGCTATAACAGCACTTTTTAAAGCAACAAATTTCGCTCGTTATAGCGAAAAACTGTTATAGATAACAGACATTTCTATGTTAACAAATGGAGAAAGTTTTTGAGGGAAGCATTTTTTGCTGCTGTTATAACCAGAGTACAGTTATACAGGGGACTGTTATAGAGAGAGTCGACTGTAAACATACGTGCCTATGCAATTATGAAGGACAATGCTGAAATTAATTTCTCTTATTCAATATTTAATTACCTATAGGTAATACCCATTAGGTATGCCATACGTATTGCCTGCGATGGACATTTACTTTTAGTGTGACATATAAGGTGATCAGCAATATCTTAGTATATATTTCCAGCGCATCTATAGTTAGCTCCGTGAAAAAATTGTGTAAACAAAATTGCTTATCTCAATCCAGAAATGTTAACAAAATACACGTATTCTGGATTAAAAAGCGTTTTCCAGGCGGCTTATTACTGCGGAGCACTACCCTTCAAATGGAATATCGACAAGGGATGGAGATACCTTGAGTGTCCTAAAAAATGGCGCCATCTGATGATATGGCGTCTCACCAAATTTCAGTTTTACTTCCAAGCCTTTTACTCGATTGGATTCTTCTACTGGGGCGCAAGGACAAGGAGCCGAAGCATTTTTGAACTCACCATTGACTTCATGTATTTATTTGGATTCACCCATTTCTCCCTCTTTCAGCGGGGGATGAATCGGAAGCGCGGGGATATCTGCATGTTGCTCAATAACATTCTACACTTGGACCAGTCCTTGACGGGTAATTAATATTATAATTATTTTATTTTAACGCATAATATTACTCGGTTAAAATTTGTAGAACAAAAGAACGTTGACAAAATTATTCTTAAGCCGGAGGCGACATTCGAAAAATTTGCAATTTCAATTTGAATAATAATGTTCAACAAGTCCAAAATATAAATTAGGTTTTTTAAAAAATATAAATTAGTTTTAAATTAAAATTTTTTTAGTTTCTGATACCAATTCAAATACATTCGTTTAAATGGGGAGTAGATTAAATCAAAATGTGAATACAAATTTACAAATATTAACGCTAATGCTTAAGGATTTGAATATGAATTTGAACAGGTCAAAAATACGTATTAAATTCGACTTTAAATTTCGATTAGAATTCCCGTACCTTTTTCCAAAATAATAATTGGAAAATCCAAGGATTCAAATTAACTTAAGTCCTGAAATTTAAATTAAATTAAGCCCTTAAGGGCAGCCATTGGCGGAGGGGAAAAAGCAAATGGCGGCAAGACAAATAATTTTTTTTAAGGGTGATGGAGTGCAAATTTTTTTGACATGTCTAATTTATTTTAATATTTGCTTTAATAATTTTAATATATCGTTTCAGATTTGTACGGAGGGAAACTCCCCCGAATTAAAACGGATGGCTGTGACTTTATCATTTGGGGCTTCCTACCTCCATGCGGTTTCACAGCCATCGTTCTGATATCCATATTTTGGATGGACATGACCAATCCCCGCTATTTATATTATTACATTTCTCCTCCCGCCCGCCCTGGGCTGGGAATTGCGTGGCAATGGCTGGAATTTAAATTTTACCTTAGTTGCGGCTTTTCCATCGCGTGGGTTACGAACATCTTTTTCGTCTACATTTGCACCAACAATTTCTGGATTCGAAAAATTTGCAGGTGATTCCCCAATTCCCGCTTCGATTTCTCCAGTTAAATGTTTTTATTTAAAATACGTATAAAAATATTCATGTGTCTCTTTTAAGGGAAAAGTTAAGAGGATTGAACAAATATGCCACACTCAATCAAGCTCTGGGCTATTACGGGAGGTTACAAATGCTCAATATTCAGTTCAATTACTGCATGTCCAGGAGTGTGACTCCGACCATTAAGAGCATGATCATCATTGGGTCGGCTTGGTCCAATTTCACCACCGCCAAACTCCATGATGCCCTCCCAATTTTCCTCTACTCCATCTTTCCCTTAATAACTATCATCAGCATCTTTTGCCAAGTGTACTTATTCACCACCTTGGGGCTAGTCAACGAGCTATCAATGAATTTCCGCCAATCCTGGAAAACCAGAGGACATCCTCCAAACGATTTACGGAGCTTGGCCCTGCAGAAACGACTGGGAAATTTGTCACCCATGGGCATTCGTATTGGCTCAATTTATTACTTTAAAAAGACGACGCTCCTCACGGCCTTGGAGACCGTCTCGTCCCTCACTTTGAGCTCCTTGCTCATGAGCCGGAGAGAGTGAGAAATACAGTCGACTGTCCCTATAACAGCACCCTATAAAACAACAAATTTCTCTTGTTATAGCGAAAAACTGTTATAGATAACAGACATTTCTATGTTAACAAATGGAGAAAGTTTTTGAGGGAAGCATTTTTTGCTGCTGTTATAATGAGAGTACTGTTATACAGGGGACTGTTATAGAGAGGGTCGACTGTACATTGGAGTCTCTCTATAACAACTCTGACAGGAAAAAGAAAAAATATTGTGTTACTGAGAAATGTTGTATATAGATCAAAAAATATGTACCTTAAATGTACGCACGGCGAAAAAAATAATGTTGTTATATAGAAATGTTGTGATAAAGAGACCTGTAATAGAGAGACACCACTTTAGTACGCGTAAACTATAATTACAGTGGAGTATCTCTATAACAAGTCTCTTTATAACAACATTTCTCTATAACAACATTATTTTTTCCGCCCTTCGTACATATAAGGTACATATTTTATGTTCTATGTAACAACATTTCCGTGTAACAATATTTTCCGTCATTCCCTTCAGTGTTGTTGTAGAGAGACTCGACTGTACATTTTTCTGTTCACGTCTGTAATTTTTACCACGAAATAGGATACTTAAGTATATAGTGTGTCTTGGTAAATAAATATTTATGCATACATTAGTACCTAATAATGTTGTATATTGCGTCAACCGAAATTCTGAATTTGCAATAATAGCGGCGTAAAATGAGTGCTAATCACATTATATTTAAGGTAAAGGCCACCAAATCGGGGATTACAGTATGAAGATAATTACGTAATTACTGGCTATATACTTTATATGTACATGTAGTATAATTTATTTTTACACAAATTGTACACGTATACCATACACTATATAAATATACAGAGTATATGCGTATAAACATTCACACCGGGTTCCCGGTTAGATTTTACCCGAATTACCTATGATCAAACAACCGATCTCACAATTGATTTTTCCTTGTTTTACGCAAATCGACAACCGAAACATCCCATAGCAAAATAAGGACAAGTCGGCTATATGCTATAGATGAAATTACCATCAAACTTGGTTAGATTTGCAATAAAATTACATGTACATAATGTACATGGCAATAAACTTACATTGGATATTGTTAATTAGGCTTAATAGCTGCTGTTGCGACTTGATGCTAAGAGTAAAATCCAATGGAGCCATTTGTAGCTTTGGCAATATGTACAGGGATGGCAACGATTCAATTCTGCATCGGATTTTTCTATTCGATTCCAATTCAAACACTTGAAAATTTGATTCGATTTGTAACCGTGAATCGGATCAAATAATAATAATCAAGGCGTAAAATTTATAGGATAATAAAATTTAACTGAAATTTGATTCATTCGATCCATTAATTAATGCAAACGATTTGGATATTTTTCCAAAGCAGAGCAATAGCCATCAAAATATTGCAGCAAATTTAAATCAACGGTAAACATTATATAAAGGATACTTGCATTAGTTTGAAGTGTTATATTATTAGATTTCATTATATCCCTAAAATTTGCATAAAGTGAAAAAAATGTGTCGCAATAATACATTATTTGGATCGTTTGAATCATGATATGATTCAATCTGTGGCTTCAATCGAGCAGAATCGAATCATTTGCATAATGAATCGGGTCGAATCAGGAATTTCGTTCCGATTCGGGCTTTGAAACGAATGGAGCTAAAAATATATCAAATCAGATCGGTGCTATCACTGGCTATATGTATTAATTCCTGTTAAAAAACCAATGGTGCCTTCTGTATAGTTTTCGCTATATATGCATTAATTCCTGCAAATAAATTCACAATATAATAAAGAAAATTTCAAGTGAATATAAACGTAATATAAACACTCATTTTCCCCGGGACTCGGCTGTGTTATTAGCGTTGACAGCTTTTATTATTATCCATATATGTACATCTATGCCTATAGTTACGAATGAGGAACTCTTTTTTAATTATTATTGCGCGTCAATTAATGAGGCCATATATTTAGGGCCGACCCTGGCAATATAATATATAAGCTAAATTCCGCTGCACGTACATATTACTAAATGCGGAAAAGAAATGACTAAATACCAGCAGTTGAGAAACATTTGAGTTCATGGCAAACCTTTGTTATTTCTTTTTTTTAGCTACTTAAATGTGCACATACGCAGTTAAGTAGATTATTCGTGTATTTCTGGTGCTTGTTTAAACAAATTCAGATGATCATAATCCTAAATCGCAAATGTTGAGCAAGTACACGTACAGCGGATTAAGATTTGTCTACCGTGCCACATACAAGCTGGGTCTCCTGCCATTTAAATGGAGAGATCATCACGGATGGCGATATGTCACGACCCCCACGAAGGGCTTGTACCTCCTGCCATGGCGCTTAACAAAGTACCAATTTTATTTGAGTACAATTCAAACCATCCTCTTCTGTTGCTGGGCAGCCAGCTCCGGCCGCCGGAAGTTGGCTGATCTCATCATTGATTTTTTCTTCCTCTTTGGCTACACTCACTTTTCGCCCGTGCATCGGGCGCTCACGGGAAAACGCAAGGACATCTGCGCACTCATGAACGGGATTTTCCGATTGGATCTGGATTTGACAGGTAAATTGCGGCATAATGTCACAAATAAAGAATTTGAATTGTGCCAAGAATCGTGAGATCTGTGAAAGCGTACTTAATTAATTTAACCGCCGATACTAAATTAATTAAAAAAATATATCCGGCAAAAAATGTAACAAATATATGCGACAAAAAATTTAACAAATATATGCGGTAAAAAATTTAACAAATATATGCGGTAAAAAATTTAACAAATATATGCGGTAAAAAATTTAACAAATATATGCGGCAAATAATTTAACAAATACATATATGTGACAAAAAATGTAACAAAATATGGTAAACCATAATAATTGTTTTTGACAAAAATCGAAAATAATTGAACGCGCAGATATTCAAAGAGATAATCACTCCATATAACGGTGATTTAATTGTGCCTTTTTTGCTACAGTGGAGTCTCTATATAACAACTCTAAAGGGAAGGGCGAAAAATATTGTTACAGGGAAAAGTTGTTATATAGAATATTAAATATGTACCTAACATGCACGAAGGGCTGCAAAAATAATAATGTTACTGAGAAATGTTGTTATACAGAGACTTGTTATAGAGAGACTCCACTGTATAACGCAGAAGGTTTGAATCCCCCGCGGATCATGATTTTTCCCTTACAGTGGAGTCTCGTTATAATAGTTTTAATAGTACTAAAACTATTTTTGTTTTTATAAAATTACGTAATTTTGTTTTTTAAATTGAATGCTGGTATAGAGATCACCTTTACTATTATGTATTCCATATACATACGCGTATACGCGAGATGCTTTCAATTTCCTGATGTTATCGCGAACATTCTGTTATAACGAGTGCTTATAACGAGAATCCTCTGTAACAGCTTTCAGGCCAGGCCCTCAAATATTTCTCGCATTATATGTCACGGTTTTGCAGTCCCCGACAAGCTTGCTTTTTTCTAAGAAACGGTTACAGTGGAGTCTCTCTACAACAAACGTCTTTATAACAACCTTTGGATATAACAATATTACCTTTTCCGCCCTTCGTGCATCTAAAGTACTTATTTTACATTCCATATAACAACATTTCCCAGTAACAATATTTTTCGTCCTTCCCTTCAGCGTTGTTATATAGAGACCTCCACCGTATATTGCAATACATATTTCCAACAACGGCTTTCACTATAACGGCTATATGCATTTATCAATCTCTGACTACACAGTCAAAGAGATAATTAAATGTTTAGTTATTCTCTTCTGTGTGAATTTCAGCTACTCACGGCGCGAAATTGTCCCCACGGAAGTCGGACGGCTGTGACATTTTAATTTGGAGTTTCATCCCATCCTGCTTCTCCGTCCCAATCGTGATGATGTGCATCTTCTGGATGAACACGAGCAATGTCCGCTACATCTACGCGCACCTCCCAAAGGAACAACATCCCTGGATGGGCATTGCTTGGCAGATTATGGAGATGCGCTTCTACTTTGGCTGCAGCTTCCTCATCATGTGGTTCATCTTCACCTATTTCATCTACATCACCGTCAATAATTTTTGGACCAAAAAGCTCTGCAGGTGAGTAAATATAGATTGTATAGGTTTTATTGATAAAAAAAAAGGATAAAATAATTTGTTGTTACAATTGTTACAACTAAAATCCGTACCATAAGATCCAGCATGAAAAGTCTGGACAAAGGCTCGACGATCCTGGATGCATTGAGGTACTACAGGAGGCTTAAGATGCTCAACGTCCAGTTCAATTACTGCATGGCCCGGGGAATAACTCCGGTGGTAAAGAGCATGCTCATTTTCGGGTCCGCCTTCACCAATTTTGCCACCATCCGGCTTCACGGAAAACTCCCGGCCCTCCTCTTTGCCATCTTCCCCATGATGTCCATCATGGGCTTCTCCTGCCAACTGTATCTCTTCACCACGTTGGGGCGAGTCCATGCTCATTCTGCCAAATTTCTCCAGTCCTGGACGAAGGAGGTTAGATGTCAGAGGAAGGACTTTCGGACGCTCGTTTGGACCAAAACCCTAGGGGCGTTGTCCCCCATGGGAATCTCCATTGGCTCCATCTACTTCTTCAAAAAAACAACATTGCTCACAGCCATGGAGGCGGTTTCATCCATGACCGTTACGTCCATGTTGATGAGTCAAAATTAGTTGGTGTATGGGCGTTCTATTTAATGATCCATTTATTTATTATTATTTATTCATTTATACTGGGCGCAACTCGGGGTTTTATTTTTGGGCTAGCAAGCCCGGTGGACCCAGGGAAAATTTCAAGGGAAATGATCATATCCAGACCAATTACAGCCAATTCTCTCTATACCGGCTTAGCAAAAAGCAGCTAGAAAACCAGTTATAACGAATAACAGGTACAAGGGAAACCGTTAAAAACTGTTTTCATGGCGGGGGATTCGAAATTATAGAAAAACCGGTATAGTGTGTGAGGGCGTGGCCTAAAAACGGTTAGAGCAAAAAGGAATTTATGGCGGGAGATTGATAAATCTGAAAAAACAGGTATAGCATGTGAGGGCGTGGCCTAAAACCGTTATAGCAAGAAGGAGTTTATAGCGGGGATTCAGAAATTTGAAAAAACCGGCATAGCATGTGTGGGCGTAGCCTAAAACCGTTATAGCAACAGACATTTATTGGTCATGCATTCAGAGCTTCCCCGGTATAACGAAAAAACCGTTATAAAATAACCTTTATAGAGGAATATTTTAGCATCTCGGGCGGGTTTTCGAACACCGTTATAATGCGAAAACCGTTATAAGGAGGTCCGTTTTAGAAAGAATTGAATGTACGTCCTTTTGCACCCAAAGTCAGCATACGGCATATATGCACCATATATGTATGTACATATGTACATTATGGGATGATAATGATTTTTATTTTTATTACGTCGTATATTACTTTCAATATAATGTAAGTATAGTCATTTCATCTCATATAATACAATAAAATGGCGTAACTTGTCGTCACCCAACCCACATTCAAATATGGCATTTCGCATTCATATGTCATATATTGCATCAAAATTGAACATTTCTACAAATACATGTATACACACAGTCGACTTTCCCTATCACGGTCTCCCTAATAAGAGTTCTCACTCTATTACAGCAGCCAAAAATGCTCCCTTCAAAATCTTTCTCTAATGGTTAACATAGAAATTCATGTTCTTTATAACAGTTCTTCTATATATATGTAACGGGTAATATTTGCTGCTTTATAGGGTGCCGTTACAGGGAGAGTCGACTGTAGCAGCTTTGTTTTGATATGTAACACTTTTGCCCTTCTTTCCATGCTGTAATACATAATTGGATGGTCAACATGTGGGATGTACTCGACTATACATGCTGGAACCTGCAATGAATTATGTTCAATAAGCGTAATTGTATAGCACTTTTCCTGCAGGCATACTACATACTGACAACAGTGAAGCGAATTCAACAGAATTGGGGTACGGTCGGACACGATAATTGCATCTTACCTCAAATTAAGACACCATTTATGCCAACGTGTGTCCTGAAACTTATTTTTGCCTCATTATGCTTCCGTAAATGCAGAAATTGCATAAAAAAGACGTAAGAGTTTTACATTACGTATGCTGTAAATGCTCCATAATTATGATATTATGGATAAGTAGCCGTTTAATATAATGCGCTACAATAAAATTTCTTTTGGGGTGTAAAATCTAAATCTCGGACTTTAACACAATTAAATCTGGACTTTATGTTCGTCTTAGCATACCCGATTTTCTTTGCCATTCAGTCTGGCCTGACGCAACACTGCCACGAATTATGCGCTTTAATGAACGACATTTTCCATCTGGACTCCGATTTAACTGGTATCTTACATATGTTTTTATGTCTTTCTCTAACCTTAAATTAGCAGGAAAATTGCATCATTTTAGTATATTCAATTAATTTATTTTAACAAAGCGCGGTACGGTTCAAAACTGAAGCCGCTGCGGACGGATGGGTGCGATTTCCTAATTTGGGTGATGCTGCCACCTGTCGGGGCTTTCGCCATAATGCTGATGAGCCTCTTCTGGCTGGACACGGCGAATCCTCGCTGTTGGTACGTTTTCCTCCCCACCAACCAACAACGTTGGCTTGGGATTTTGTGGCAGTTCATGGAGATGCGATTCTACCTGTATTGTTGCGCCACAGTTGTTTGGATAGTGGATGTATTCTGCGTCTTTATTAGCGTCAATAATTACTGGGTCAGGAAAATTGAAAGGTAATATTATATCAACATATTTTCGACATATACATATTTTACATAACTTATATTTATTTACATTTATTTTATATTTATAAGCTGTGAATTATGTTAGTAACAAATTTGTTTTCAGAACGGCAATTAAGAAATTGGACCAGCACGCCACGATTTACCAAGCGTTTTCCTACTACCGCCAACTGAAAATCCTTAACATTCAATTCAATTTTTGCATGTCCAGAAAAATCACACCGACTGTGAAATTAGAATTTGTAATTGGTATAGTTTGGTGCACTTTTACGAGCGTCCAGCTCCATAGACATCTCCCGCTTCTGGTCTACGTCCCTTTCCCCGTCCTGGCACTTGGCACGGTTATCGGCCAGGCGTATTTATTTACCATTTTGGGTCGCATCAACTACCTTTCTGTGGAATTCCGCCGGTCTTGGATGACGGATATTAAACATCTGGCCAAGGGGAATCTGGAAGGGTCGGTGTTGTCCAAGACGCTGGGGGCACTATCGCCCATGGGCGTTTACATCGGATCCATCTACAAATTTAGGAAAACGACCATGCTGAGAGCGCTAGAAGTCGTGTCGTCCTTGACCGTCACCTCCTTGCTCATGACTAGGAAATTAGGTTAAAAATGCATAATGAAGGTTTTAGAGCTATACCAGCCTAAGTCCATTTGAGTAAAATTTACGGGAATACATATAGTAGAGTCTTTTTATAACAACTCTGAAGGAAAGAGGAAAAAAATTTGTTACAGGGAAATTTAGCTATATAGAACAAAAAATATGTACTTTACATGTACGAAGTGCGGATAAATTAATGTTGTCATATAGAAATGTTGTTATAAAGAGACTTGTTATAGAGAGACTCCACTGTATTGCGATTTTTATGCATCCAGTTCTGTGGACTTAGTCCGGTATGGCCCTAAAATCACGAATTTATGATGTTCTTCTTTCTTGTCTCTCCTATGTATTTTACTCATTATACAGTGGAGTCTCAATATAACAAGTCTCTTTATACCAACACTTCTATATAACAACTTTTTTTTTCCAGCTCCTTGTACATGTAAAGTGCATATTTAATGTTCTATATAATAACTTTTCCCTGTAACAATATTTTTTGCCCTTCCCTTATTCAGAGTTTTTATATAGAGACTCCACTGTACTTGGATGATTGCCAGGCATAATGAATTTCAGATTAATGCCGATGTAATTGCCTCTTCCTTTATTGAAACAGCTGGATGTTCCATCTTTAAACTAACATCTTTAACTAATTAATTAGTTAATTAGTTAAAATTAATATGCTCTTTACATGTTCAAGGAGCCGGAAAAAAAATTGTTATATAGAAATGTTGGTATAAAGAGACTTGTTATATTGAGACTCCACTGTATAATGAGTAAAATACGTAAAATAAATAAAGTAAAACTCCCAAAACTAGCTGGGTGTCAATATTCGTACATAAAGTGTATATAGTCTGTCTACATATATCAAGTCTCTTCGTAACAACACTTCTCTGTAACAACATTATGTATTTGTCCTGCCCTTTGTACATATGTACATGTAAGATGCATATTTACAGTGGACTCTCGCTATAGCAACCCTAAAGGGAAGGACAAAAGTGGTCGTTATATGGAAAAGTTGTTATATGGAACATTTAATATGTACTCACCATATACGAGGGAATAAAAAATAAAGTTGTTATAGAGAAATAGTCACTATAAGGAGAGTTGTTATAGAGAGCGTCCACTGTAATGTTCTATGCAATAATGTTTACCAATAAATATATTTTTCGCCTTTCCCTTCAGAGTTGTTATGTATATGTAATGCTTTAATTGTAGACAGTACGTGAACCGTGTATTATGTATATACAATATACATACATATGTGTATTGTACATATGTATCTATATTATCTATATATAAAGTCATTCGGTCACTGAGGTCAACCTTGGATATTTTTCTAGAATTCAAGGATAAAAAAAACGGCCATCAATTAAACGCTATATAGTTTCTCATGAAGGCAGTAATTAATAATGCGCACATGAGAACCAGTTCATGTATGATACCGCCGGCGTTCAGCGAGTGACATCTACAGTCGACTCTCTCTATAACAGTCCCCTTTATAACAGTACTCTCACTATAGCAGCAGCAAAAAATTCTCCCCTCAAAAACTTTCTCCAATTGCTAACGTAGAAATGTATTCTCTATAACAGTTTTTCGCTATAACAAGCGAAATTTGATGCTTTATAGGGTGCTGTTATAGCGAGAGTCGACTGTAATGCGTCCGTAATTCGGTCTGGAAAAGTGTTTGGGTATACGTACATATACATATACATATATACATAATTATATCATCACACGGAAATATTTATAGAGGAACATCCAACTGTTTCGATAAAGGAAGAGACAATAACAGCGGCAGTAATTCGAAATTCATTAAGCTGGGCTTTGTATTCCACATCCACAAAATTTCTCCCGCTTATTTTTTGACGACTCACAAATTACCAATTTTACATTCACCAGTTTTACCATCTACGTCGGAATTTCTGGCTACTATGTACGTCCATTTACTTTAATAAAAAAGGTAGCCACGATGACAGTAGCTCTGCATATTAGCTGCAAATGAAGAGCCACTTAAGTATAATATTAATTACAGTAATAATTAATGAACAATTAAAATAATAAATAATAATCATACAACAAAACAAAGCCCATATGACCCCGTGTTGGGAGGAGAAATATTATTGGTATTATAATTTGTAATTAGTTCTAATTCTAAGGTCCTGACCTGAGCATGTCATTTACGAGAAGGAGTTATTGTTGGTTGGAAGGGCCGCTAAGAGATCACACGAAGTGATGCAGACGAAGTCATGTTAACGAAATACACTTTTGCAGGATTCAAATTTTCCACGCAATTTGGGCTATATATTGGTATTCTCCCATTTAAATGGAAAACGAATCGGGGCTGGCGCTATCTTTCCACACCCAAAAAATTTCTATCGCTCCTCTTTTGGCGACTGTCGAAATACCAATTTTATATCCACGCCATCTACGCCGTGTACTTTCTATGGTGGGGCGTGCGCTCTAAAAGTAGGACCATCTTGGAGATTACCATTGACTTCATGTACTTTTTTGGTTACACACACTTCGCTCCCATTCATCTGTTTTTCACCAGGAAGCGCCGGGCCCTTTGTGCGTTGGTGAATAGCACCATTCGGGTTGATTTGGACATGGCAGGTAATGTTCCGTGCTCAAGAAGGGCGTAGAAATAACTTTATCTTCATAAAACACAGTGCTGCAATTTACGTTGAGACGAAAGGCATGCATCACATTATGTTTTAAGGGGATTACTTTTTTTTTAATTTCAAACTGTTACGAGGCAATATATTTCATGGTGGATATTTTTTTTTTATTTTAAACTGTTACGCGGCAATATATTTGATGGGGGATATTTTTTTTTAATTTGAAACTGTTACGAGGCAATATATTTCATGGGGGATATTTTTTTTTTACATTTCAGACCGTTACGGGACAAAATTAAATAAGCTAAAATCAGATGGCGTGGATTTTATAATTTGGTCTTTATCCCCTTCGATATTTGTCGGTTCCGTGGTCTTAATGGGAATATTTTGGATGAACACCGCCAATCCCCGCTATTTCTATGTGTACATTCCTAGACGTGTCCTTCCGTGGCTGGGCATAGTGTGGCAATTGGCTGAATTCCGATATTATATGGGATGTTGCTTGACCATGATGTGGATTATTTATATTTTTTTCCTCTACATCAACGTAAATAATTATTGGATCCGTCAATTTTCTAGGTATACATATACTCAAATTTCTTTAAAAAAGCTATTGACGAACCTCGAAATTGTGTTACAATATATATTATGTTATGTATACATACAAATATATTCCTATAGGACGAACATGAAGGGGCTGGACAAGAACACGACCATCCATCTCGCCCTGAGGTTCTATCGGAGAATGAAGATGCTCAATATCCAATTTAACTACTGCATGGCTTCCATTGTTTGCCCCGCCCTCAAGACGTTCCTCATCATTGGTTGTGCCTGGTCAAATGTGACGACCGTTAAGCTCCACGACAAGCTCTCTCTCCTACTTTATCCCATTTTCCCCTGGATGATGGTCACCTTCACGGTTTGCGAGGCTTATCTCTTCACCGTTTTGGGGAAGGTCAATGCCCTTTCCGAGAGATTCCGCCTGTCCTGGTTGAGCGAGGTCCATCGTGGGGAGAGCCAGGAGAGGATCCTAAGGAAAACGTTGGGGGCGCTATCGCCCATGAGCATCCGGATTGGGTCCATTTATTACTTTAAGAAGACCACCCTACTCACGGCCATGGAGGCCGTATCCTCCCTCACGGTTAGCTCCATGCTCATGATGGGGAAATGAGGAGAAATCATCATACAGTGGACTCTCGCTATAACAACCCTGAAGTGAAGGGGAAAATTGGTTGTTATATGGAACATTTAATATGTAGAATACATATACGAAGGGCTGAAAAATAAAGTTGTTATATAGTAAAAGTTGCTATAAGGAGAGTTGTTATAGAGAGAGTCCACTGTACAGTGGACTCTCGCTATAACAACCCTGAAGGGAAGGGCAAAATTGGTTGTTATATGGAAAAGTTGTTATATGGAACATTTAATATGTAGAATACATGTACGAAGGGCAGAAAAATAAAGTTGTTATAAGGAGAGTTGTTATAGAGAGAGTCCACTTTACAGTGAACTCTCGCTATAACAGCAATGAAGAGAAGGCAAAAATGGTTGTTACATAGAAATGTTGTTATATGGAAAATTTAATATGTATACACTACAGGTACGAAGGGCGGAAAAATAAAGTTGTTATAGGGAAAAAGTTGTTATAAGGAGAGTTGTTATAGAGAGATTCCATTGTATTTAGGGAGCGTTGATATTCGTCTCGAAATCGACCAAAATAAGTTTTGGGGTGTAACTATAGCCAGCAAAATAATTGATGAACCACGAACGATTGTTTGGCGTAATAGTCGAGTCTCTCTAGAAAAGCAACCAAGGGATCCCAAAATGTTGCTGTTATAAAAGGATGGTGCAGCAAATTTCATGCCGGTATAGATAACATGTTGGTATAAGGAGTGCTGTTATGTATACTCTTTATACCGTAAACTATGTATTTGTTGGATAAATCTGTGGCGGTTAAATTTGTTAAATTCACAGTAAACACAGCATTTAGTTGCTTAAGATATTTATTTTGTGGACGTCTCGATTCGTACAATGGAATGATCTGCTGGGAAGAAACAAATTAGTATAAGAGCATAGCTTTAAAAATCATCAACGTCAGGAAATCACCGCCGCTGCTATAGAAAGCATGCTAAATTTGTTGTTTATAATTTCGTTGTAGCACTAAAATTTCTGGTTCCGTTGGGTGTTGTTATAGCGAGACTGTACAATTCGAATAGAAATGTCAAATACAACTATCAGGAAACGGAATCGGAAAAAATTTGAATTTAAATTCGAATATAAAATCGAAAATATGGATACGAATTATAATTTCGGATATTTGAGCATTTGAATTTTAATTGGGATTACAATATATTGGAAAAATCGGAAAATACGGATTGTTTGGCTTTAACTTTAAATACTTTTTGAATACTTTTATTTTATTTACTGATCCAGTAATTCTACGGTCAAAAATCACTCCAACTGTTACTTAAACGTATAGATCCATTGGTATCGCTGGAATAGCTTAAGAATAGCTGGCTCCCTGTCTGACACTAGGGTTCCATAGTGTGGCAAGTGACAGCCATAAGTATTTCATATAATAATAATAAAATGCTGTAAATGTTCCACAGCAACACTAATTATGTGCAAGCAAACACACAAATTACGACCTATGTTGGCATTTTTATACCATGATAGCCATGATTTACTAACTAAATAGCAATGACTTCCATTTACTTGGCTTCTGTAAAATATTCCTCAAGAAATACAAAATTATTTCGATTCGATGTTTTATATTGTCCATGGTAAGTATAAGAACTAAAATGCTCTGCAATATGATTTTCATAAATTTTAATTTAAAACTTGATTTTGAAACGATTTTCGCGTGTTCAATTGTCATCGAAACGTGCAAAACTGGGAATCCGAATTATTATTCCAAAGCAATGAATTCCAATTTAAATACCAATACTTTTTTGTATTAAAATTTCAGATTCCAATATTTTTTCGTAGCTTTTTAGGTACTAATTTGGATTCGAATCCTGGCAAAATTTTAATATTATTCCGATTCCGATTCGAATACCAATTCGGATTCCGTTCCCTGTACACTATACGTATAGGTAAATGCTGTTATTGAGAGATTCCACCGTAGATATTTGACTACGCAGTGGAACCTCTCCATAACAACACTGAAGATGCGAGGAAAAAATATTGCTACAGGGAAATGTTGTTATATGGAACATTTAATACGTACTTTATATGCACGAAGGGCGAAAAAAATAATGTTGTTATAAAGAGACTTTTTATACAAAGACTTTACTGTATATCTATGCATGCACACATACATATGTATGTATTAGTATAATGTACAGTCGACTCTAACTATATAACAGCACCTTATCTGAGCATGAAATTGTGCTGTTATAGTGAGATGCTGTTATAGCAAACTGGGCAAAAAATAATAATATTGATTAATTAACAGCAATTTCAGATATATTATTGATAATTTAATAGATGATTTCAATATTTACGCAATTAAATGAAGAATTTTTGTTGACGAAAAAATAAAACTGTGATATTTTATATTTGAAGTGCTGTTATAGAGAAAAAGTTAATTTTAAAGGGGTATTTGATCTTATTTGAACGCTGTTATAGAAATAAAATGCTGTTGTAGTGAGAGAAATGTGGTCTAGGGAAGGTAAAACCCTGCTGTTATAGGCAAAGTGCTGTTATAGCAAGTGCTTTTATAGAAATAGCCGTTTACTTGATAAAACTCTCAGGGGGATCCTAGACTGCTGTTATAGTAAGAGTGCTTTTATATAGAGAGGACTGTTATAGTGAGAGTCGACTGTAGTTCGCAAACGTGGGCAAAAATGGTGACAACATTGTGTTCCGAACACCTAAATACGTTCCTTGCTTACGTTCACACTAATTTTTATTATCATTGACGTATTTATTATTCAGCTAATGACTGTCTGATTAACCCACGGTGCAGTTGGGAAATTTGACCGGTTAATTGCGTGCACGGAATTAGTCTGTGAATATCGGAAAAATAGCCTCAATAAACACTTAAATACGATGGAGATACAAGGAAAACGTTCAGGGTGTGCGTCATGCGTTTAATACTAAACGAACTATGTACATACTACAGAAAATTGGTGTGATAAATTGACCAAATATTAAATGTCGAATAAGTATCCTGCCGAATACTTTTTTTGCCATTCAAACGTAACAGATAGCACTTGAATAATTATTCCGCTTTCGTTATCGAATTTTGATTGCTCCATTCAGCTTTTTTTATGCTTTGGCTTTGCGGACGAGAAATAAATTACATCCATTTCTAAGTAGGACGCGTGTACATATGGCGTCAGGTATTTCCTCTGAAGTTACTGCTGTGTCTAGTCCTAATTTGGAATGCAATATAATATTTTGATTTTCCTCCACAAAAGTCTCTTCGAATAATTTCCTTTCTTTTCGTCACTGTCATTTAGGGAGTCAAATAAACATTTGAGCAGATCATACTATTTTTCTTAAATTCGAATAATGTTGACAAAATCAAGTTACGCTGGTTTAAGCCTCACATATTCCCTGGGCTACTATCTGGGTTTGATCCCCTTGAAATGGAAAAAGCGTGAGTGCAGGCTAGTTTCCCCCACAAAATTTTCGAAACTGATTGCCTGGCGTCTTACCAAATATCACTTCTACGCTTGCGCCATCTATGCAGTCCCGTTCTTCTTCTGGGGCATCATTCACATGAAGCGAACGGTGGCGGAATCCACTATTGATTTCATGTATTTCTACGGCCATCTCCATTTCACCATTTTCCACCGGGGCATGGGCAAACGACGAGGGGAGATTTGTACTTTGTTCAACAATGTACTTCAATTGGATCAAGAATTTACCAGTAATTTTTTTAAAATCAAATATACGTACATAGCGAATTAATTTAGGAAATTTACGCACATAACAAATTAATTTTTGAAATTTACGCATAACAAATTAATTTTGCAAATCTACACATAGCAAATTAGTTTTTGAAATTTACGTGTAACAAATTTATTTAAGAAATTTACGCATAACAAACGTATTTGAGAAACTTACGCATATAGTAAATTTATTGGAGAAATTTATGCATATAGCAAATTTATTGGAGAAATTTACTTTATTGGAAAAACTGGACGAAAAATTGAAATTTTTATTGATATTCCAAAAATATCGGGAAAATTAAAATTACATTGGAAGAAAATCCTCGAATGTAAGGTGATGTCAAAAACTGTATGTTTTTGATTTTATAATCTCCATATGTTAACATGTGATTTTTTTCGCGCGTTCAACATGCCATAATTTTTAAATGGACAGGGTCTGAATCAAAATACTTATCAATTCTGAAAGCATGACTTCTTGGCATTCCAACAAGCTAGTGAACTCATGTCTATGACTTGTTGTATAGAAGTTATAAGCTGTTGAGCCAGTTGCGCCGTACGTGAAACGTACGGTATTTGTTTTTAACCATATCATATTTGCCGAATTTCTGAATTAATTAATAGAATATTTCAACTTCAAATAATTTCAGTGCGTTACGAAAGTAAATTAAAGAAGTTACGGACCGACGGCTGTGACACAATTATATGGCAAATGATTCCCTGCAGCTTCTTCTGTGCTTTCGTCCTCGCAACCATTTTGGACCTTAACCCGATGAATCCCCGCTATTTATATGCGTACATCCCCACGATCTCGTCCTCGCGGCTAACCGAAGCCGTGTGCTTTCTGACAGAATTTCGATTAGAAATCGGCAGCGTCCTTTCCGTTTCATGGGTTGTGCATACCTTCTTAGTTTACGTTCGCGTCAATAATTTTTGGATAAATCATTTAAGCAGGTACAACAGAATTTTTAGCATTTAATTTTGGAGATACGGACGAATATGCGTCTTCAATTTTGATGTCAAAATTCTTACTTTTTAGATCGAAACTTGGGAAACTGGAGCGCGTTCAAAGCATTCATCATGCTCTGCGGCATTACAGGAGATTCCAGATGCTCAATGTCCACTTTAATGACAGCATGTCCTCGGTCATCACACCGGCCATGAAGACGTTTTGCATCACGGCAACCTCCTGGGCCATCTTTACCACCGTCAAACTCCATGACAAACTCCCCGCCTTGCTCTTCATACTCTTCCCTTGCCTCGGCTTCATATCCTTCCTTTTCGAAATATTCCTTTTCACCGCGTTGGGTGAGGTTAACGACTTGTCCCGCAAATTCTTGAAGTCATGGATGAGCTTTGTGGCGGCCGAAGGAGATAATTTGGAGTTTCGGTCTTTGGCCAAAGCCTTAAGGACGATGGCGCCTCTGGGCGTACGCATTGGGTCGATTTATTACTTCAAGAAAAACACGTTGCTCACGGCGCTGGAAGTCACCTCATCTGTTACCGTTAGCTGTATGCTAATGACCAGGAAATAAACGGGCGATAATAATTTATCTTGTAGCATTCGGGACAGCCAAATTATACTTTCTCTAAAAACATTGCGCATTTAAAAAGATTGTGCATAATGACTGCAACTTGAAACTTCAAATTTCAATCATGCTAACAAAGTCCACGTATTCTGGACTAAAATGGACATTTCGGTCCGGTTTCTACGTGGGAGGGCTCCCTCTGACGTGGAGTGGCAAGCATCAGTGGAAGTACTTGCAATGTGCCGGGAAATGGCGCCATTTACTGATTTGGCGCATCACAAAAGCACATATTTATTTAAATACGCTATTTTCCCCGGCTTTTCTCGTGCGGGCAATGCGGCCTTGTGGAACGGGATTTTGCGCTTTGATCGGGATTTGACTGGTAAATGCCTTGGCTGAATAAAAGTATAAGTAGTACAAATTTTAGAAGCAAAAAATTTAGTTCAAATTTAATAAATGGAAATTTTGTACAAGCGTAATAGACGGAAAATTTAGTACAAGCCTAATTAACCGAAAGTTTAGTGCAAATTTAACAAGCGAAGAATTCAGTCTAAATTTAATAAGTGGAAAATTAACACAAGTCCGGAGTCAGAGCAGCTTTCAGACGAAAGTCGCCACCAAAATGCTCCAGACGCTGTCCCAGATGGGCATTTGCATTGGCTCAATCTACTTTTTTAAGAAGACGACGCTCCTCACGGCCTTGGAGACCGCCTCCAGCCTTACGGTCAGCTCCTTGATGATGACCCGGAAGGGATATTTGGAGGCTAAAAATAAATATAGAGAAAATCCAAATCATTGGCTTCAAAATGTAGTTGAAGGTTGATGCAGTAGTTTTGCAGGATAAAGAAAAAAAATTGTTGGCTAATAAATAAATCATAGGCATGCTAATTTCTTGCATTGCCAATATTTTGTTAGTATACAAAAGGCATTCTCGCAGAGTTAAATGTCGTTCATAACCCAGCATTAATTGTCACACTATTTCGTTGATGAGCCAGCATCCAAAGGCAATTACGTATGTGGATTTTTCCACTGCGATGGCACCTCTATGAATAAAATATAATGTTTGTTTTGGGAAAACGCGTTCTGCATTCGATATTGACAAATTCGCCACTCAAGTATGCGAAAAGGTAATCTATAGCTATATAGTTACTGGCTTATTATGATCATTTGCCCCTTCCAATTTTTTCCACGCAATTGCTAGACAAAATGTCTACTGGAACCAAGAATATATGTGTCGCATTGCAACAAATTCCGATAATCGCATAAGCCATGCATACATATGTATGCACCTATTTTTTATCCATTGCATTTATATACGAGTGTATATACTACATGCAAACACAGGGGAGTCGAACTATAGCAACATTAAAGAAGAGAGGGAAAATGTGGTGACTGGGTAATGTTGCTACAGTGGAGTCTCTATATAACAAGTCTCTTTATAACAACAATTCTATATAACAATATTATTTTTCCAGCCACTCGTACATGTAAGGTGTTAAAATATTTATTGTTCTATATAACAACATTTCCCCGTAACCATATTTTTTGCCCATTCCTTCAGAGTTGTTATATAGAGACTACACTATATTGGGAATAATGAATATGAACCTTACATGTACGAAGGGGGGACAATTTGTAGTGCTGCCATCAGAGAAATGTTGTTACTTATAAAGACACCTATTACAGAGAGACTCCATTATACGTATATGTGCATGAGTAATGTAAATAAAATAATTCAAACTAATTTATTAATGTACGTATACATAATTATTTGTACACAAATATACATATGTATACAGAATATACGTATAAATACATATATATTTGTACTTGACATTAGACGAGCGGACGCGTTTTACGATGGCCACAGTCCACAGCTATATGTCTAAATTGGCTATGTACAACGGCATTCTAGTCGTCTGTGAGAATCCCTTGAGACAAGCGGAAATTGAGCATGTTGACCAAGTACACTTATTCCGGATTAAAATTCACGTTCATCGTGTCGTTCTACCTGGGATTGCTTCCCTTCAAATGGAAACACAATCCCAAAACGGGGAATTTCCTGCATTCACCCCAGAAATTCTCAGGGCTTTTTTGCTGGCGGCTGACAAAATATGAGATGTACATTCACGCTTTGTATGCCATTGGCTTCCTTTGGTGGGGAGTTCGTTTTAAGAGCCGAACATTGGCAGAACTCACCATCGATTTCATGTACGTCTTTGGATATTCCCATTTCTCACCAATGCATATGGGCTACTCGGGGAAGCGCCAGGATATCTGTGTTTTGGTCAATAGCGTCCTCAGGTTCGACCAGGATTTAACGGGTGAGTTGGAAAAGTAGCGTATCGGACGTTTAATTTGGTATATTCTTACTACAGTGGACACTCGCTATAACAACCCTGAAGGTAAGGGCAAAAATGGCTGTTATATAGAAAAATTGTTATGTGGAAAGTTAAATATGTAAACTATACATATACGAGGGGCTGAAAAATATAGTTGTTATAGAGCAAAAGTTGTTATAAGAAGAGTTGTTATAGAGAGAGTCCCCTGTATACAGTAGAATACTCGTGTCACGCTTCCCGACGCTTCAGTTTTATTCGCCTTTGCACAAATGCAAGCTTGGGGAAACCGATGAAACAAATACATAAAAATTGAAAATAGATCTAAATTTGAACCAAATTACACATGATAAAAATACTAATGCAGAATTGGGAAAATTCAGACTTACCTAATTAACGGGCAGAATTTTTGACGATTTTACAACAATAAATCAAATAATGCAAAAACTGTTTGTTGTAGCATACCATTTAATTGAAATTCAGTTTGTTTTAGAAATATAAACGAAATACTGGGAAAACATTAATAAAGCCTGGTAAAAGAATTTAACTGTATTGATCTGCATTAAGAAAGGGAAGAAATCTTACAAAAAATTGCTGCAAAGTAATTTCTGAATCTGAAACAACGGAATAATTGGAGACAACACCGCCTCCGGAGAGTGACGATTTGAATGTGAATCGAATGGAACAGAATAAAAACACTAATTCAGAATTGGCCTCATTTTGCGTAATCACAAAAATTTGGACCTTAGGAAGCACTTTATACATATGCAAAGATTAGATATCATAAAGCCATGGTTTTGTAGAAGCGCAAGCCCGCCGGGCCTAGGGATAATCTGAAGGGAATTCAGGGGAAATGGTCAAGTCAGGACGAAAACAGGGAAGTTGTTAACAACTCAAATTTTAAAGAGAAACGCGAGACAAATTCACAGGGAAGTTTCTAAAAACGCGCTCACAGCTATGTTGCTTAATGGTTTTGCTCAGAAACGTTTTGCTCGGCGGGTATTTTCACGGGTTTTGTACAAAATCAGAAATGTTTTGGACGACAACACGCATAAAAATCCTGGGATTAGGGAACATTGCAAATGCTATATGTTATAATACGGAATGAAGCCTTATCTGAACAAAAAAATTGGGGGAGGACGCCGCATTGTCCAGACAGTTTCAAATATCTTTTAAAACAAATTAGAATTT
Organism: Disparrhopalites patrizii; assembly: GCA_034698585.1. NCBI lineage: Eukaryota > Metazoa > Arthropoda > Collembola > Symphypleona > Sminthuridae > Disparrhopalites > Disparrhopalites patrizii. The sequence goes on from JAQGBT010001112.1 coordinate 34,864, forward strand.
TTGTTGGCCGTAGGCTGCATGGATATCGTCGTTTAAGTATCAAAATTGACCAAGTTCGTTTAATCTTAAATGCACACCTGACTAACGAAGTTTTTGTGAAGGAATCCGCAAGGTCAAAGTTGACCAAGTGCCACCAATGCTATCAAACGGCGCGCCTTATCTTATCCATAGATAAGGCGAGCCACCTGAAAGCACCGGTGCACTTGGTCAACTTTGAACTTACGAATTCCTTCAGAAAAACTCCGTTAGTCAGGTTTGCATTTAAGATCAAATGAACTTGGTCAACTTTGATAGTATATATACTATAGTATATATATAGTATATATACTTTGATAGTATATATATAGGATATATATATATATATATATATATATCCGTATATTACATGTGTAGATTATACACTATTTTGTATATACATATAGTTTGTACCAGCAAAATTTGGAAATTTTTGCAGAACGACATGGGGCAAAGCTAAAACGGGTGAAATGGGATGGGTGCGACGTGGTAATATTTAACATGCTACCTCCATCCTTATTTATTTCGTTGGTCCTAATGTCTATTTTCTATATGAATCCTGCCAATCCGCGTTACTCTTATTATTACATCCCCACAAGCCTCCTCCCATCACTGGGCATTGTGTGGCAACTTGTAGAGTTCCGATTCTATCTTGGCTGCTGCCTCGTAATTCTTTCCGTGATTTTCATTTTTTTCCTCTACATCAACGTCAACAACTACTGGATCCGGAATTTGGGGAGGTAAATTAAATCGAAATAATTATAATTACTGAAATTTATGCTGAATTGCATAAAAAATTGTATTGCAAGCAGAAGTATTAATTAAATTATACCAAAAAATTATTCATAACAGAGGAAGGATAATACGGCTGGAGAAGAACACCAGGATTGAGGAGGCCTTGAAGATCTACAGGCGAATGAAGATGCTCAACATCCAATTTAATTACTGCATGTCCTATGTCCTCACTCCGGCCTTAAAGAGCATGTTCATCGTGGGCACGGCCTGGGCCAACTTTACCACGGTGAAGATGCATGGGAAGCTCCCAGTGATACTTTATTCCATGTTCCCCGGGATGATGCTCATGTGCCTCTTCTGTCAATTGCAGTGCTCCTCACAGGTACATGTAGTACATGACAATATCATGTCATGTTCATGTTCAGGTCAGGTTCGTTAAAAAGGGAAAAAATTACATGAACATGAAATGCCAGGTCATGTG
>JAQGBT010001113.1:0-36080 GCA_034698585.1 Disparrhopalites patrizii
TACACATACATTTATCCTTTAAAATTTCGGCTTATGCCTCTTTCCCTAGAGTGAGCTTTTTTTGGACTTAATATTTTATATTTAATTTTATTCAAAATGGGTACAGGGTATTTTTTATATATTTTTTAAAAAAATTTCTTAATTTTTTTATTTATTTTTAATTTTTTTTTTTTTTAATTTTTTGTATACATTTTTTTTGTTTTTTTTATAATTAAAAAATTATTTTAGTTAAAAAATTATTTTAAAAAAATTTAAAAAAATTTAGTTTAAAAAAAATTGTTTGGGGGAGATTAAGGCAAGATTTATTTTATAAGGCCAACACAATCAACATTTACAGCATTAAATATGAAATGGTAATAAAAAGGTGTCAATCACAAACAAGCTCAAAATTGTCGGCTATTAATAGATCAGCTAAACAAAATAATTCAAACAACAGCAAAGATCCCAGGAGGGACAATTAACAGCCCTTTACTACTAAAAATAAAGTAAAATTTAGAATGCAGGGATGAAGAAAGGAGGAACAAAAATAATTTTAAAAAAAGGAGTTGATGCTTGCTGGGGAGTTGGACCAAGAGTGAGGAAAAAACCCAACTCTTTCCTTTCACACAAAAATAACGACGCTTTTTCGTCAAAGTAAAAAAAAGAGGAGAAAAGATGAGAGGGAAAAAGACAAGGTCTTTGTCCTGCTTGCATTAAAAAAACGAACGCTTCAGGCTCTAAGGCCGATGCACGGATCATGGAGATTGGTCGTTGCATCGTGGCGAGAGAGACAGGACTTTTCCTGTCGAATCACGTGGGGGATGAGTCGAAGCGGAGCTCGTCTCGTCACAATATGCACCTTACATGTATGAAGAGCTTGAAAAATAATGTCACAGAGAAATGATGTTATAAATGGACTTGTTAAATAGAGGCTCCACTGTATTGGATAATTAAGTTTGATGGGAGATGGGCTGATAATATCCTATTTTTATTGTATCACAAATTTTCTGGGACTGTTAACACATTTTTTTTGGCGTCGTGTTGGTAACAAATTTATTATACCATTCTAGGTACTTATTACTGTTTAGAAAAAATATATAATATTTTCATTCAAAAATGCCTAAACCAAGAATGAATGATTTATTTTATTATTTACTTAAAATATACAATGCTAATTTAGACGCAGTACACGGCACAAGTCAGCTCAACAAAATAAAACTACGAGCAAACGCCCACCAACAAAAGCCGAACTGAATCCCTTAAAACCGCTAACAATATCCACATAAAAAAAAGAAAATCCTTAAACTAAATTGGGGAAAATTGGGATTATTTCAGGTAGTGGAAAACACTATTTAACAAAATGGAGGAAATTAAAAAGGAAAAATCAAGTTGAAATGGGAATGTGCCAGAGCCTCTGGCAATGCAGACAAGTAACGGGCAGTATTTATTATTACAAGCGCTAGTCACGGAGGATGTTTGAGTCGATTGAATGCGCTGGACTAATAATATTCGCTGATTCCGAATCCAATTTGTCTCCATCCGTTCCCACTGACGATCTCCGGATGGAAAGAGAAAGCTCCATCTGGGGCGTTATACTTAAGCGCTTTTCAATCACTGAAGGAATATCTTCAACGGCCTCCAACTGGGTACTCATTCTTGCTTGATCTCGAATCCTCCGTCGAACTACAAAAAGTTCCTTCGACCGCCGATATCGCCAATAAACGATTTCACCCAAACACGAAAACATACCCAGGATTCCCCCCACCAAAACAGAACCAAAGCAAATTACAAAATGTTGTACCCCAAATGGCTTCGCCTCATTCACAGAATTCTCCCTCGCAATTTCCCCTAACCGAACATATTCTGGATTGGCATGCCTTCCCCGCATTTGCTCCAACAGCCATTTTCGGCTCCTCCGTTGAATTTCCGCCAAGGTCATCATCTCCCAACGGGTAAACAAGTCCCCTTCAAATGCCTGCCCGTACACAAGATTTATTGACTCGTAATGCTTGGAAAATTTAGGTAATATCCCGTTCATGATTGCACTAAATTCTGATTTTGAGGCACGGAGGGGGCTAAAATTGGAATGCATCGACAAATTCTTGGCCAGCATCGCCCTGGTGATCAACGAGAAACCTAAACACGTGGATTTTGGTCTAAAAATGGACGCTTTGAGGCAATTAAGCCAATTCCTTTCCTTGTGCCATTTCTGCCTGATTTTCACATAGACGGGATCCGTGGAGCGCTCAAAGAGCTTGTCGGCAGTGCCACCTTTGTAGTACATAATAGCAGCGCGGTAATCCCTGCTCCCCGCCAGTTCCCGAAACGTTTCGGGAACACTTGGAACGTTTGGGAACGTGATGAAGGAGATCAAATTGCTATTGTAAAAGACGCCCAGGATGAGAGCGTAGAAGATGGTGATGACCATAAGGAGTCGAGTTCTTCTGGGAATTTTGCGAGATTCCTGTAGTAGAGCCGAGTATGGAAGGACCAACGTGTAGTACCAGATATCCTTGGAAGGCGGGTCATCCTTGCTCCGACGCAGACGCAAATGAATGTGGAAGATTGGCATGGAGCCGACAAATACAACGAATATAAGTAGCCATACTTCCCGTGTAAAGGATACGCCAGGGCCTGCCATTGGATTTCTGGTTTTGGATGTGAATTATACAGGACAAGCTCCAGAGTGGCGACGGTCCCAGAAGTGACATCGACGTTCAGGTCATAAGCTAGATGCAAGCCCAAATTTGCCAACAAATCTATCCTTTCTTCCCTCAAGTCCCCACCGAAGCCCAGGTACGTCCCGTTGGGGAGTCGATCCAAGGATTTCAAGGCGATATCGAAATCCATGGAAATGTTGTACACTTTCTGCATGGCGTCCATCACGGAGTAGGTTAGACCCATTAGGGGGCGCTGCTGGTCGTCGTAGATGACGTGAGGCTCCATTTTGAAAACGGCCACGCTGAGACGCTGGTTCCGGAGGGAACTCCAATGGGGAGAAATTTCTGGCAATGAATCTTGAGTGACCGGATATGGCAAATCGGATTGTGATAATGCTCTTTGTGTAAAGAATGACATTTTCCTGGAGACACCCTGCAATTCATCGAGGATTATTCCCGTCTTAAATTTGATACGCTGGATATCTTTTTCCACCCAAGAATCAGCTAGTATTTCTAGAGGCTGGACAAAGATGAAGTGGAGCATTTCCAGTCTTCTGTGCCTGCTGTGGGCTTTCACCGCCGCCATGAAATCCGACGGTTTCTTAAATGGAAGAATAAGAATGTTTACACAGAATGAAGAAAAGCGAAGCTGTAAATTTGATGTCTCTGAAACAATTTGAGCTTCAGCGGTAGTAAAACTTGGGTTTTTCAATAACGTTTCCGTGTTTTGGAGATATATCTCCACAAATTTACTTGGCCCTTCCAAGTTCGAGTGAAAATTGGGCTGAGTATCTATATTCGAAATTTTTTCCGCCACCACTCTTAACCCGCATATTTGGGTTTTCATGATAGCTGCAAATTTATTTATCTGCAGTAATTCCCACTGCGGAGGATCACCGGCAAAAACTGTAAGTTGACCCGAATTAATTGTAATTAGAATGAAATACAATGAGTTTAAGAAAGATGACATGGTCCCGTTTTTCCGGGCCGTTTCGAAATGCAAAATTTTGCCAATATGAGCACCCAATGTATAGTTTCTTCACCTTAATTTGAGAACTGGCCACTTAGAGCAGGTTTTGTGTGTAGATCGAAAGAGAAAAAAAGTAGTAATCCTTTGGAAATTTATATCCATATAGACTCTATATTAACTATAAATTGCTTCGCCGCACGTGGGACCTGAAAGCTAATGTTCCTGATGGCTCTATTTTTGTCTCTGTGCACTAATTAATTTTTATAGGATATTAACTAATTTATATGGATACTTGCAAATATAATTAGAGATACAACATTGGATAATATGTATATACATATAAGCATATATGCGCACAGAAAGCATATGTTGTACACACATTCTATCTCCATGTCTCCTGCTGAAGCGAAATATTGCTTGTGATATAGAGGTCGCAATTAAATAGAAGGTGAATTATTACGTGTATGGGTACGGACTACAGTGGACTCTCGCTGTAACAACCCTGAAGGGAAGGACAAAAATGGTTGTTATGTGGAAAAGTTGTTATATGGAACATTTAATATGTACACTTCATATACGAAGGGCTGAAAACTCAAGGTGTTATAGAGAAAAAGTTGTTATAAGGAGAATTGTTATAGAGAGAGTCCACTGTAATTACTTTCAGAATAAATTAATGTATCCCATTATTTGCAGTAGTTGTCAATTAACTAACATATACTTATATATTATACATATGCACTTACATATATTGCCAGTATTTAACTATCTTTAGGGATTAGTTTACTTACAATTAGTTTAAGACCAAGCATGTCGATCCTTTCAGAATACTCTAGAAATTCTGCAATTCTGCATACAAGTTGGTTCTCGTGAAAATTGTATATAATTACCTATAAGTACGCAGATATTTATTAAACCATTAAATATCCATATGCATACGCGCACGCCGTATTATAGGCATATGTATAGCTTTATTCTTATTATTCGGTTCCTGCAATGTCGCATAGCTTTATGTTTTTTTGTATACATGTAAATTTGTTTTAAACAGCGTAGTCTCTCTACAACGGAATCCAACGGAAACAAAATTTTGCTGTTAGATAAGGAATGGGGTTAAATAGAACACAATTATTATGTATTCTCTATGTGCTGCAAATGTTCCGAAAACCAGTTGTTATAAGAAAATAGAGACTCCGCTGTATATAACTTTATTAGGAAATGGCAAACGTCAATTATTCTTGACTACCTATATAGTTGATAAAACTCCATTCCTTATGCATACATATATATATATATATACTACACGTTTTCACCAAAAAATCGTGAAATTTCCGTACAGAAACAGGGAATTAGTTTTCCGGGTACTTTTAAAATGTTGGTAATGGGCTAAGGCTTTTAAGTTGATGATTACAAATACGTAACGTAAACGTTTTGTGCATCCGCTTTTGTGTCATAAATGACATTAATTGAAGTCTTTTATTTTAAGCGGGATCGCGCCATCAAATTTTGTGAATTTTTAAGACAGCCTGCTTCAGAGTGCATTTTTATGGATCGAAAGTACTAAAAAAAGTTATACAAAAAGTCGTATATTTCAGCTCACAAAATTTGGTAGCCTTAACATATGTATACGTTTTTGAAAAAATTACTGTGTATATATATATACAGTAATTTTTATGTATAGTTCTTTATAGAGAACTATACATACCTATGTGTATACATACATAGATACTTATTATGCACAGTAATTATTATTAATTATTTATTACAATGGTATGAAAGATTGCCACACTTTAATTGTTTCAATATACAGTGGAGTTTGTCTATAACAAGTCTCTTTATAACAACATTTCTATATAACAATAATATTTTTTCCATCCTTCGTACATATGAAGTACATATTTTATGTTCTATATAACCACATTTCCCAGTATCAATATTTTTCGCCCTTCCCTTCAGAGTTGTTATATAGAGACTCCACTGTACCCAAGTATGTACCCTCGTACAATGGCATACGACATACCTTAATTTCAAATCTATTTATAATTATAATTACAATATTTTCCCGCTCTCTGTATATACATATGTAACGCGTATATTCAAGTCTAATTAACAAAGTCTGAGTCTGAGGATTTAGTTGATAAAATTACTTAAATATCGGCATGTACGATGGATGGTACGATTCATCGCGCTCGTGGCGATGATACGTGATAACGTGATACGCGATTTGCGTATTTTCTGGATATCTATAGAACGAATCCGATAACAACAAAGACATGCACCGCCCAGCACTTTCAGTAAATGAGCAAGTACATACACTTGCAATTTGAATGTATGTATATATTTATTGATAGCAGTGCAAGAAAATGTGATTTTGTCGTCTTCTATATGCCTGTCTTCAAATTTATTCAATAATTACTATCCCAAAAATTGTACTTACGGGAAAATTACTGATGACATCCCAGATCTTTCCTATAATTATACCTTACATTTGTGTAGTTTGGCATGAAGTGGCAGCGTGGTAGCCAAGCAACGAGTTTAGGAATAACAAAATTCTTTTGTGTATAACATTCCTCAACTACATAAACATGTAGAACATTCACGGAAAAACAGTAACATCATTGTAACAGAAAATTTATTCAACGCACATTCGCTCTGCAAAAAAACTCTTGTTAAACGAGCATCCAGTTCATTTAAAACTACTGTGGAGTCTCTATCACAAGCCTCTCTTTAACAGTATTTTCAATATAAGAAAAGTTTTCATTCCCTCGTAACATTTATACAATTTAAACTTGTTCTGTATAACGATATTTCTACAATAACATTTCCCTGTAACAATATTATGTCTATTTCCCCGCCCTTCACAATAGAATACACGTGATCGAAGTTCCCCATAACAACATTCATTTTTTTGGGCGGGCAAAATGGTGAAAACAAACACCGCACTGGAGCGAAATCATCAAGTTATAAATACAATTCTGTAATCTGCTTAAAAAGACGTGCAAATCCCTATTTAAAATGGGGTTTTTGTACTTTTGTTAATTTTTCCCAAAAATTATTCGTGTTCTGTGTAACAACATTTCTCTATAACAACATTATTCCTTCTGCCCTTGAATGTTGTTATAGAGACTCCGCTGTATACGCCATGCTGACGTTAGGAGACATACAGTTGGACATGAGTCTTGCGGAATTCTTCATGAAAGCAAATGCAATCCCCTTCGTCAAGGATGAAGATGGTCGAGTCGTTGTCCAGACAAACAGGAAGAGGATTCTTATATACAAATGGCGAACATTTATCATCATTCTGTACACGGGTTTGCGGGCGGGATCAATTGCAATGTATCTTCTGGAGCACGGGTTTCCCATTGCAGATATCTCCAACCTCCTGGGATTCACTCTGCTCCTACTATTCTCTTTCTTATCCCTCCAGGCGACCTACATAATGTACCATGACCGGTATGACATATCAGGACTCTATTGGAGCATGGAATCTCTCAAAGCGACGCGTTTCCCCGAGCAAACCAGCTTCTTCACAATATTTGGTACGGATACAGTGGAGTCTCTATATAACAACTCTGAAGGGAATGGCGAAATATATTGTTACAGGGAAAAGTTGTTATATATGTAGAACATTAAATATGCACTTATTTACATGCACGAGGGGCTGCAAAAATAATGTTGTTACAGAGAAATGTTTTTATAAAGAGACATGTTATATATCGAGACTCCACTGTATAAACAAGTGCTAAGAGACAATGAAAAAATTACAATATCTCTGTAACGGACTTTCATGTGCCAACAACTGTTCTCGTATAACGGTGGTTAAATTTGCATTCTGCTAGAAAGTGGAGTCTCTTTATAACAAGTCTCTTTAGAACAACTTTTCTATATATGTAACAACATTATTTTTCCAGTCCTCCGTACACGTAATGTGCATATTTTATGTTCCATATAACAAATTTTCTCTGTAACAATATTTTTCGCCCTTCCCTTCAAAGTGGTTATACAGAAACTCCACTGTAATGGGGATTTGAATCCAATTTGATTTTCAATATACCTGGTGTAAACATTCAAATTTAAATTCCGAAAAAACATCGATATTTAAATTGAAGTTTAGTTCTTCTGAATAGGAAAAATAGATCCGCTATGGAGTGATTGTATCCATTCTTCGAGGGGTTGGTACAAGTAGGTTCGTTAAAGAGGGAATTACGGTGGAATCTCTCTATAACAAGTGTCTTTATAACAACATTTCTCTGTAACAACATTATTTCCAGCTTCTCCTACATGTAAGGTGCATATTTAATATTCTATATAACAACATTTCTCTGTAACAATATTGCCCCTATCGCTCTGCCCTTCAGAGTTGTTGTGTAGAGACTCCACTGTATACCCGCAAGTTATAAGTTAATAATTCATTGGTATGGGGAAACATTTTATCTTGTCAGCATTGGTGCAGTCGAACAGGTAAAACAGATATATTTAATTGAATATCATTGTGATATTATGAAGCCCCGTTTTAAACAATAATGTAAAGGCTGCCATTTATCAATTAAATTGATTTATATCTCGCGTAGACACAAATATGTAGTATTCACGAAGTAATCGAATAATACAATCCGCACATTCGGATTTTTGACATGCATAATGTATATATATATATATGTATAGCTATATATGAAAATGCGAACTCAATTATTTGATTTTAAAATTCGTGTGCTTTTATTTTCGAAAGCGAATAGAAAATTCGAAATCCGAATTTTAATTTAATTTCTTTCCAAATTTATTCCCGGATAAAAATTAACTACTAATACTTTCCCATTTACATATACACAGGCAGTGGAATTGGAACGGCCTGGCAGCACTTGCGACAGAAGTCAATTAAGGAGCTAACAATTATGCTCCTTCCGTTTTGTCCCTTCTCTTTGGTACCCGCCTATTGTTCCATATTGTTAGCCACACCAGAACGACCATTTGTCTTCACATCCTGGGTTCTCCAAAGCGGATGGCTGGCTACGGCCTGCGTCGGCGTCCTGGATATGGTGATTTTCACGGAACAATGTATTATCTCATTCATCGGCAGTTTCATGATTTTGGTGTTCACTGAATCCCACTTGTGTGATGATGTTTTACAAAGGTTGCAAGACGAAATTAGGTAAGTTACGCTGACTTTATCAGAACTTTTGCCTGTAAATATAATTAATAATTCCGTATGTATAGCGAATGTTCGTCGAAAAATGCAACGGGTTCTCCCGCTCATAAATTCTCTATAGAAAGGAGTGGATATGAGACTAGCTGGCTGGAAGCTTCAAGAATTTATGAATACTTTTATTCCAAACCTTTGTGTTTAGATATTAGGACATGTGAAACGCGTGAACAAAATCAAGTGTTAAACGTATCGGGGTTAAATGATTTTAAATATCATTTAGTTATTATAAATATTTGTTAAATATACTTATTCTAGATATATTTAATTAATGTAGGTATTTATTCTAGATATATTTAATAAATATATCAATTATAATTCTTACAAAAAATATCCGCAGTTTGGGAAAATGAACGCGTCAGGATTTTCTCATATTAACGTTAGAATAAGCTGCCATGCAAAACGTGTGGATAATTGTGTTAAGGTAAAATTTCTCCAAATAATCTCCTAGCACCAAAACTCGTTAAAGGACGACGATATTGTTTTAATCAAGGGTTCTTTATTTTGGTTGCAAAAAGCAAAGGCTCTGAATAATTAAAACTTATTACAAGTACTTACATTCAAGTTTTGTAATCCCTAAATTGAAAGTATTTTTCGGATTAAAATCTCGGGGTGGAAGTTTAATTTTTCGGTTCGTAAAACGTTTGAAAAAAAAGGATCCATTAAAACCTGGAAGAAAAATAGAAATTTTCATTTAGAATCCAAAAATATCGGAAAAATTAACATTATACGGGAAGAAAATCCTGGAACGCAATGTAATGTCATTAACGGTTTGTATTTTATTTGTTAATCCCCACATTTTATAATGTGATTTTTTTCCCGCGTTTCACATGCCATAATTTTTAGACGGAAACGTTTTGGATAAAACTACTGATCAATTCTGAAAGCTTGGCTTCTCAGCATGCTAACAACCTGCCGTGTATAATTATGTCTACGCCTTGCTATAGAAAAGTTATAAGCCGGAAAGCTGGTTGCGTTTTTCGGCGAACATACGGGATGTTTGTAAACTATGAAAGCTCTGATTATGCAGCTGTACGCACTGTTCAGTAAATACCTTTGCGAAGAATCTAAAGTGGATCCAGCGATTGCGTGAGAGCACCATAGAGCTAACGGTGTACAACCAAGTTTTTTCCACTATCAATTACACCCTCAAGCTTTTCTGTATGTACCAAGTCATTTGCAACACTTTCTTCGGGATTCGGTTTTTCTCCAAACAACCGGGGCTAGCTGCACCCCTCTTATTCTTCGGCTCTTACTGTGGGGTCATCTACATTTTCCTCTTTGGGAAGACGTATCACGTTCAAGTGAAGAGGGAAGAATTGAAGAAGGAATTGTCACAATCTGCCTTCTTTCTGTGGAGTCACGCTTTCATAGAAGAGCGTGCGTGTATCAAGAGCTACATCCAATCTATTCGTGTTGTTGGGGTCAGTGTTGGAGGATTCCATGATTTTAACCGGGACACTACTCCAGATTTCATACATTTCGTCGTTATCAATATTGCGAGCTTACTAATGACATTTCCCTAGTCAGGCTTTCCTCCTGCATACTTGGTCACCAAAGGACAAGGGCTATGTCTGGGCTAATTTCAAACAGGATAATGATGCCCACAGTTTTGTAGCATTTTTCATGTATTAGATTACGAATATCGTAATCATTCTGACCAATTACAATTTAACCCACCAGAAACTCTGCACAGGGACAAATGTCTAATACACCGTAGATATATAATAATTAGCTTAGTTCAGTTAGTCAATAGTAAAGATAAGAAAAATCAATAAGGTCTCAAAATTCTGGTATTCCAGAATTTTTCCTCCTTGGAAGAGCAATCGTCTTTACTAGTCTCACTCTGATAATAGAGGCCCCGATTATGTCCGTCATCATGCTATATTGTCGAATATGTGGGATTTAGCGCTGGGGAACAAGCGGACTTAATTAAGATTAAGCCGGTGTACGAGCAAAAGTTCAGAAACAAGCAAGTATTATTTAAATACAGTTAGAGTCAACACACACCAACAATACCCAGATTAAAAAGCTCCAAATAAAAAAACTGAAGACGGCAAATGCCAACAACTACAAAATAAAGCCAAAAAGGCATACGGTTATCAATAAAGGCAAAAGCCGACAATTATTCACAAAAGCCGACAAGGCACAACTTAAATCATTAAGGCAGAGCCGAAGTTAAATATATAAAATTAATAGCCAAAGGTCACAACTGTAACAATACGGGCCAAAGGCCAAAGAAATAAAAAGTAATTTTTGGTGGGGAAATGAGTAAAAAAAGAGTGAAGAGATGATATCTTCATGGGACCGACGACAAGTGCCGATTGACTTTGGTCTTCGTCTTCTTCGTCAAAATTCTCACGCCCACGACAAATATCCAACCTTCATCTGGATCCCGTGTGCGCCAATTTTATGATTGGCAACCCCAAGCGGGAGAGGAGCAGAAAGGAGTTGCGCTTCAATATATACTTAATTTCATAAAGCATTTTATTGGTGGAAAGTAAATTGACCAATCATTGATAACCTAACATAGCTAAAGTAATGTAAAGCTCAAGCTTTACAGTATGTAAATATAACTTTTTCTGAACATTTAAATACAATTTTTGACACTCAATTTGTATTATACAATACGGTATACCTACCCTGTATATATGGTGTATCATGCTACTAAATTAAATACGCCGGTAAATTGTTTTACAAATTCTGCCGTTTGTGAATAAACGCTAGCAAACTGTATTTTTTAGTTAATTTTCTCCTTCATAATCACAAATTTTCATGCCACCTTTGCTATATTTGAGTCAGAATCAATTGATGATGATGAAGGTGATCTTTTTTCTCTTGCACTGCGTATGTGCAGAGCACATTTTAAAACGTGTTTCAACCGGTTTAAGGGATGCAAACATTGCCAGTATGTCTCTCGAATTTGGGCAAAGGCAACATTCAAACAATATTTTCCTGCAGGTCGCAACGAGTGTTTACATGCCCATAATACCTCTCCAGCTCAAGCAACAATCGCCAAAGCCCCACCAACAACAATAGCACCGAAACAAATGACAAAATTCCGAACTCCGAAAGGCTTGTTTTTCTTTCCAGAAAAGTACAGTGCATGCGCATTAAGTTTCTCGTACAATGAATCCGCCTTCCCTTTCTGTTTGCATAACCACGATGATCCGCGTCGACGACCATAGGACAGCAAATTTTGTTCCCACCGCATGAATAATCCTCCCTGGGCACTCCGACCAATCGCCTCATTCAGGGATTCGTAATGGCGGGAATATTTGGAAAGAAGCCCTACCATCGGAGCCACTATTGCCGGGGGCGATATCCGAACGGGCTTGAACGTGGAGTGAACCGTCAGATTTTGGGCAACCAGCTGATCTCCTAAGAAAGGCCAGCCAATGCACACGGTTTTCTTCCTTAAAATCACCCGGGCAATACATTCCAAATAGTCGTTGATGTTGATCACCCGGGATCTTATATCGAGAAAAACTGGGTCCTTTGTTTCCTTAAAAAATATTTCCGATTGGCCGCCCTCATAATACATATTGAGGATATTGAAATCATCCCTTTTTGCCAAGGTCTGGAAAGTACCCGGGAGCTGTTCGTGTTCAGGGAACGTAATGAAGGAAATAAGATTGCTGCAGTAAAAGACTCCCAAAATCAGGGAATAGAAGATAGTGAGGACCATCAAGAAATGGACCCTTGGAGGAATCCTTTGTGATTCCTGGATAAGAGCGCTATATGGAAGGATCACGGCGAGATACAAACCGTTTGCTGGAGCCTGATCTTTCCCTCTGCGCAGGCGCAGATGGACGTAAAAGACCGGCATGGATCCAAAGGCGAAGAGAGCGATGAGGATCCAGACGTTACGGTCGAAAGGATATGCTAAAGCCTGCCACTTCACATCCGATCTTGGCAGTGCAATGTACATAACGACGGAGATGGTGCTTAAGGGAAAGGTGGCCACACTGGGCTGGAATTCGCTCGCTACGATCAGGTCACAGGTAAAAAGGTCCTTTTGCTCTTCCACGAGGTCACCGGGAAGCCCTTGCCAAGTCCCATTTGGCCACCGCCCAAGCGGCCTTAGACTCAATTCCAAGTCAACAGAGACATTATATACGATTTCCAGGGTTTTTACGAAAGAATAGGAAATTCCCATAATTGGATGGTCATTCTCGTCAAATCCCACATGCGGAGAGATACGGAAAAGCCCCACTGATAGTTGATAATTGCGAATGGAGCTCCACCTCCCGGAAATATCCGGAAAGCTACCGACAATCCCTGGAACGGGCGTATCAGAATTCGGGGAAAGCCTTTCTGTGAATATAAATTTTTCACTGTGATTTATCGTTTCTTTACGAGATTGTCCATTTGTCTTTGTATCTGTTATTAGCCCGGTCTTAAATTTAATTCTTTTGATCTCTTTTTCCTTCCAAATTTTTTGGAGGAACTTATGGGATTGAATGACAATTAGATGGAGGTGACTTAATCGACGTCCACTTGTTTCCATGGCAACGGTTTCTAGGAATATTTGTTTGTTGTTTTGCGGGGATACAATCACATTTTCACAGAAAGAGGAGAAGCGACGAAGATTATGAGTGTTGATTTCCACTCTGAAATTATTGAAATGATTTTCCAGCCAGAACCTTTTTAATTTTTGAGTGTACAATTTTTTGTCACCGTAGCTAATCATTGCGGTTCCGGGACTAAATTCATTTAGGCTCCAAAGCAGTTTGGTTGAAACGGATCCTCCTAGAAATTTGTTCCCGCACAAGTCCGTCCCCATTACTGGGGCAAATTTGTTGGATGTTAAAAGGGATTGCAAAAAGTTTGGCAGTGATTCCGCAGCTATTGTCGCGTTAAATTGTTTTTGCAACCACAGGATTGCAATGACTGCACAAAATCCAAAATTAGGCTGCATTCTTGCGATTTTCAAATTTGGATACACTCAAATTCTGAAACAGTCGTTCTAAAAAACGAGAGCATCCCTGCCGGAGTTACTCTCTTTATTCCTCGTCACAAAGTTTTTTGCAGTATAATTAATCTCCATGTTACCGCATACAGTCGTTCTCCACTACCGTTGCACGTGCGATAGCTGGCTAATTTGAGGACTAATGACTGCGCATATACATAAACGCAATTAGGAAAGCTGTGGCGTAAGTGGTTCTGATCGTAAGTGGCATCGAACGACTCCAATAAAACACGTTAAATGTGCATATGAAAACTGTAGATTGAAATCAGATTAAGTCCAGTGAAGCAAATTTAACAGAGGAAGAGAACAAACTGACAGCGCAAACTTTCATAATAATGTATATATACCCTAAATTTTTGCAATAAAATAGACCGTCCATAGAGCAACTGGTCATTTGCAATTTTTTTGTTCTTGCTTTACGTATATTTTAGGCATGTAGCGATACATATTGGGCATTTTTTATTTCTGGAAATTTGGATTTGTGATTTTTAAAGCTAGTCCCGTTTCGCAAGGAAATCCCGGCACTGTCCCGGCACTATTCCTCTTCGGGTTTTGCTTTTTGTCTTCACGATTGTCTCCCTGGGGGAGTGTTTGGCCCATTATTTGAATATGTAATAAGCTTGGTCTTGAAGTAGCTCTATGATGCAACTGTACATATGTATATACTATCTTGATTTGTGGAATTTTACTATTTAGCCCGGTTTGAGTCCAAAAAGATAATCGGCGAAACAAAAAAAAATGCTCCAAATATATCGAGGCGAATTAGAACAAATTATGTATTGCAATAATCATTTATTTTTATTGGCACGTGCGACCCCAGCGATGTGGATTACGGATAATTTAGCCATAAATAAAAAGCACACATAACTCGGAATGCAGTGGAGCCTCTATAACGAGCTCTATAAAAATATTTTCCATATAACAATATCTGGTATTCCCCCTAGCATTTATGCATTTTGAACTTATTCTATGTAACACTATTTCTTTAACAACATTTCCTTGTAACCGTATATTCTCCCAGCCCTTCACAATAGAATACACTAGAAGTTCCCTATCACACCATTCATTTTTGAGCGGGAAAAATGGGGTGACTAAACGCCGCGCAGCTGTTTTAACGGTCAAACATTCCAAAGATTGCTTTTCCTATCCCAAATGCTGCAAAGATTGCTTTCCCAATGCTAAAACTGAGGAGTGATATTACTACAGGTGACAATGTGCACTTACATGTCCATAATATCTCTCCTGTCCACGTCACGAATTCCAAAGCTCCACCAAAACCGATGGCACCGAAACAAATGGCAAAATTCCGAATTTCGAATGGTTTGGTCTCGCTCCCAGAGAAATACCGAGCATGCACATGTCGTGAGGATGTCCGTGTCAATTAAGACTTGTTGCCGTAATAGCCAGTGAATATGGCGGAAGCACTCTCGAGTGCGAATTTTATTAATTAAGGAATCTCACCTGTGCCTTTGCCTGATATAAAAAATCCACAATAAAATATACGAAAGTACCTGCGCCATCCTTCAATTTTTGAACTAACCAAATTGTAAATGCTTTTATTTAATTAACTGATGATAGTCGACGTATGAGTACACATTTCTTATTTATTTTACACGACGCTATTAGCTTGTTAGTTTTTCATTAGTGCTTGAAGTTGCTCCGGATAACAACGGATATTCAAACATTTGGGCAACATGTTGAACTTCAATCGGCAAATAATTATCTACATATACTTGCTATTGTCAACCCAGCTTTTTCCTGTCAAGCCAGCTGTCCAGAATTGCTTTCTCAAGTTCAACCCAAAAGTGAAACGTAAACTTTGCAAAAACGGCCGGATATTAGTAGGGAACGTTTTAATTGTTATACTCGACATATGTGCCAGGCGTTGCTAATTCTAAAACATTTTGTTGCCCATATCTCGGATAGTCGCAAAGCATTGTTAAATAAGTAGTTCTACACATCCATAAGTAGCAAGAATTTTGTCTTCACATTCTTCGATTTAAAAATCCAGACGAAAGGACAACTAATTTGTAACGCATTTGGGGGCAGTAATTGGCTCTGAAATGGTGTATTACGAAATGTTGTAGCAGCGCATCAAAAACATAGTCAACCTTCATGCCTTCGTTCACACATAAAAGAAGGCATAAAGCATTTGTACTAAATGTTTCTATTATTTTTTTGAGTTTTTATCGTTTTCTATTTCTAGTTTTCATCGGTTTTCATTTTGACATTTTATCGTTTTTTTATTTCGATGATTTATCGATTTTTATTTCGATGATTTATCGATTTTTATTTCGACTAATTAACTTTCTTATTTTGACCAATTATTGTAGAATCTGCGGCAGCTGAGGAAAACATGCAAGAGATGATTGCCAAGTTGTTATGCATATTTTTAATTTAACCTGCTCAGTTAGACATTTAATTTCTTTGACAACTAGCAAACTGTAGAATAATAATCAAGGCTCCTAATTGAATGATATGCTTCATAATAGAATTACAAGGCCAATAATGCAATTTTGTAGATAGTTTGTAATTTAGTTCGTAATTGGATATTGTTGATGCATTTTGTAAGTTTGGTCGTAATGAAGCTTTGCAGATACTTGTTATGTACGAAATATTGCTTACAAACTGGTATTGTGTATTGTGACAAATATATACACATACATAATTCAACAAGGAGAGTGTACGCTGTAAGTGTTACCGGAATAACCTGCAACCATTATTAATTATTGTGTTGTAATTGAATTGTATTTGGTAATGATTGTTGTAAAATTTATTACTTGTGTCTGTAATATAGTGTTTAGTAGGCTTTTGTTGTCATTGCGTGAACTTTTGATTATTTACTTTGAGGGAATCATTGGAATGAGTCACCCGCAAGCCCACAATTTTGAACACGTTACATGAGGCCGAGATTACATTGTGAATATAATTGTAAATATGGTTCGTAACACTCAATCCCTTGTTCAAGCTGTGAACAGTTTTTGAAATATTGTTTTCTAAATTGTTTTGTAATTGGCGTGCGGGTGTGAATTTATCTGCCATTTAATGCACCCGGCATTCTTAAATCAGAAAAGGAATGAGAGCGAGAGAAACATATTGTACTGCAGAAAATCCATGGAACACGAACGTACATAAGACTGTTGGGACATTTTAACGAGTTAACAAGTGGCTGAGCTGTGAACAAGCATACATATTGCTTGTATTTCCTGGAAGCCATTTTACCTGTAAATATTGTAGCGACAGGCTAATTCCGGCCGCTCTCTTTCGCATTGGTGCGATTCGCCAATGATTTGGGGTTTTTCCTTCGCCCCGTAAGAAGTCATGGTTCATCTCCTCTGTGCATCGGCTCTCTCATCGGCTCTCCCGATCGAATTCATTCTCCGTTCCTCCCCCGGCTGAATCACATTCCCATTTTATTTTCCCCCATTTTCCATCTTCGTTTCCCTCTTTTCCAATCTTTTCCCTATTTTATTTTTATTTAATTGGCTTTTGCCTTTACTTTTATTTTATTTAATTGAGCTTCGTGCTGTGTACTCTATTGTGCATAATGTTGAGTTAAATAATCAATAATAATTATTCCCACCCCCCCATTCTTCGTTGTTTGTATATAGTTAGTATTTTATTTTGCCCACTCTGTTCCCGAGTCCCTAATTTTTAAGCTTCGTTATAATATATGCTTCTGGTATAGTACCAACAGGAAAATAAAACTTTTAAACACAAAACAATAAAAAGTCTGTTCAAATAAATTGTCATCAGTTCCCCAATGCTGCTGGTGCATTCTTTGTGTAGAATATATATCCAACAAAGTCACTCACTGCGTGCCAATTGTTGCCTTACATTAAAACATTTTTGTCTTTGAGTACATATACGCTGCTCGGTATTGCCCAATACATATTTATATGTACAATATTTTTTTTGAATGCTCCCTTCCCAAATACGATGCTAGTAATTTATTTCAAACAAAAGTACATGATTCTCTTAAAAACTTTGTCCCGTTGTAAACATAGAAATTTGTGTTCCCATAAATCGGTTTAGGACTGTAGCGAAAAATGTGTGATTATTTATTGAGAAACGATATACAGAGGACTCTCCGTATAACAACCTTTTCTCTGTAACAACTTAATTTTTCAGCCATTCGTATGTATGTAGTCTCCATCTTTAATGTTGCACGTAACAGCGTTTGCGTATAACAACCATTTTTGCCCTTCCTTTCAGGGTTTTTATAGCGAGAATCCGCTGTAATACGACTGTTTTTCCATGCGCCGCGACCTAGAACGACGCATTGCTAAAAAATTAAACGTCCATAGACTAAAATTACAATCTGAATGAAAACTGTAAAACCCAAATTTTGCTCTCACATGAGCAAAATTGCTTGAGCGCGTGCACGTGAATGCTAATGGAGCATGCAGTAGCACTTGATTAAACAAATTTGTAATGGAATATGCCGGCAATTAAAGTTTTAGTCTTAAATAAATACTATTAAGTGGATACAATTGCCACACGACTGTGCAAAAAACGCGTGTAACACTACATTTTTTTTACTACCTTCAAAGTGAAATTGCGCAACCAATATATTTTTATAACAAGAGTTCTCTATAGCAACATTATTTTTTCCGTCTTTCCTACATATAGTGTACATATCAATCATTTTCCCTGTAACAATATTTTTCGCCATTCCCTTCAGTGTTTTTGTAGAGAGACTCCACTGCATAACACACTTGGCGAGTAGAGCTAATGTAACGAGAATGAACTACAGTCGAGTCTCTCTATAATATTAACAACATTTCTCTGTAACAACATTATTTTCCCGCCCCTCGTACATATAAAGCACATATTTAATGTTCTATATAACAGCATTTCCTTGTCACAATATTTTTTTCTATTCCCTTCAGAGTTGTTATATAGACTCAAATGTAATAAGTAATGATGAACTTGATTATATAGCCGTGAGTCTTCAGTCTTTTTGCATTTAATTCCAGTTTTAATATGAACAATTTGCACACGTGTATAATGGAAGCTACGATTTTATGAAATATAATGAGCACTCTCGTTTAAATGCGTCACATATTTTTCAGGAATTTCTATTTAACAAATAATTCATTTGTAATTGCCTGTATGTGTCTCTAGCATTTTGAAATTATCTATATATACGAACAACCCGTAAATTCTATAATGTAATACTTTCTTGGTACGGTCATGTTTGAAACATTAAAGACAAACACAACTGACACGCACACATTGAACTTTAACCATGGTTAAAGTTACTGCATGGTTACTGCAGTAAGAATATTATATTTACCTAATTCTACGAAAACAGAGCTCCACAACATAAATTATTATTGCACACGCTAATTTTCAGATAATTTGGGTGCAAACAGGAATGAGGATCTTAATCACATGTAACGTCCATGATTCTATTGTCTATAGCAAGTACACAGTTTGAGTGGCACAAAATTATTTGAGCAATGTCAGATCCCGGATACCAAAAGAGTCAAGATCATATATACGCAAGGGGGGACACTTGAGTTAACAAATTAAGCAATTACGCAAAAGCATGTAGATGTCGATTCGGACGTATAAATAGTCATTGGGAAGTGCATTTGTTCCATTCACTCTAATCGTCCCGCATTTGCGTATACTTGAATCTCCTGAAAATCTGTAGTTTCCAGCTACCAAGAAAATGAAGCTGATTTCCTTTGTGTTGAAAATCGCCGTGGCTCTTCTGGTCGCATCCGTCGCCATTACGGAAGCAGCAAGATGCCGACCTGGTCAATCTCCACCCAACTGCAGTGGGTGATTCGGGAGAAGAGTGAAGATAAAATCAATTCCGCTTCAGATATTATAGTTACGAAAGTAAGTCAAATCATAATGTTTTGAAGATTCTGGAACTGAACATAAAAAGTCCGGATATTGTGCTACATCTATTGTACTTTAATTATAGGATGGTGCTAAAATCAGAAATGGAATTGTCTCAACCGTGGTCTATCCGAAATTATTCTGCAATGGAAACTTTAATGCTGAACGAGGAAGGCAATATTCGGAAATAATTGTTGATAAATACGTACAAGAATTCCACGCAATCTGAATAAATTTTACAATGGTAAATTACAAATTCCGTTTAGTACATGTATTTTGTGAATTAAATTTACGCATGTAGAATCAGGTAACATAAACAAACTGTGTTTTAGAGTTTTTACTTTTGCAAAATGTCCTATACTTGCACCTGCTTAGAACAGCCTAATAATGTAATTGCTTGGCTGGCAAATCGCAGTTGTGGGGCGGAAAACACGCCATAACTTGGTAAATTTGTGTTTGATCATGATGGGAATAATTTTTCTAGATTCACAATAAACTTCTGCTCAGAAACCACGCTTGTTCCAATTGTACGGTTGGAAGAACATTAAAAGCTTTGTCCCTAAAGACAGCAACAAAAAAACTATTTTTCGAAAATTTTACTTTTTTTTCCTCTTTGAAAAAACCGCCATAACTCGACTAATGTTGCTCGGATCGGAATGAATTTTTTTCTTAGATCCTCAATGCAATTCAGTATGGGAAACCTACTTTTTCTCTTTTGCAGCATTGTTGCATCATGTTGTTTAGGGGGTATATCGTTTCTTCGAACCCAATATGTACATATTAAATGTTCCGTATACATAACAACTTTTGCATATACATATAGCAACCATTTTTACCCTTCCCTTCAGAGTTGTTATAGCGAGTGTCGTTCGTCCACTGTATACGACGTTCCATCCGCTAATAATTACATTTATTATAAATATGATAATAAATATTTGAGTATATATGGCAAAATAACCACATGAAGATTTTAGCATACAGTGGAGTCTCTATATAAAAAGTCTCTTTATAACCACATTTCTATGTAGCAGCATAATTTTTTCCGCTCTTCGTACATGCAAAGTACGTATATTATGTTCTATATAACAACATTTCCCAGTGTGTAACAATATTTTTTCCTCGTTCCTTCAATGCTGTTATAGAGAGACTCCATTGTATAAGCACATAATTACGCCGCCATGCACAACCCGGGGAGAAGTGTGCCAAGCAAATATTCGCAAATGATCTCCTGGCGCGCGAACTCCCAAAAGAACGACGATATTGCTTTCGCCAACGGCTATTTATTTTCGCTGAATATTTTTAGCCATTAATTTCTTCAGTTTGACAATGACCTTGCCAAAAAAGAAAAGGATCTGAATAATTATAACTTGTTACATGTATCTACATTTAGGTTTTGTTATTTCTGATTGTAAAGTAAAATTTTGCTGAGTAAAACCTCCGGTTGGAAGTTCAATTTTGAGGCTTGTAAAAAGTTTGAACGAGAAGCATCACTGGAAGAACAATAAAAATGCTCATTTACATTCCAAAAAATATTGGAAGAATTAACGTTATACATACTAGAAAAAAATCGAATGCAATGTACTCTCATTAACTGTATTTTTTATTTAATAATAACTCCCGTATGTTAACATGTGATTTTTTTCAGCGATGTTATAGAGAGCGTCCATTCCATTGTACGCATGCAATTATCCCACGCTTAGAAATACGAGACTACGACATGCAAAACAAAACAATTTGATGAATTTTTGAGGTGACTAAGGCCGAATTAAAGGACATTATTAGTAATGCTGTGTATTTTTCTTCCGTATTCACTAGTTTATTGGTGCCTATATGACCTCAGAATACTGATCAAGACATTGCAGCACTACTTGGCACCGATAATGCGGTGTATGTGCCTTTCCATTAACCAGCAAACATTTATCCAAATTAGAGCCACATCCATCAATTGTATTACTTTATTGCTTAACTATTATACATAATAATTATTAATTATCTCCTCATACAATCTATACATACAACTTTTCTAGCACATGAAATGACTGTATAATACAGTGAATGAATAACACTAGATACTGGCAAACGTAATTATTCATTGTCTATTTTTACCTAGACAGTTTGTTTGCTATAAGTCGGCATTTAAGTATATACAAAATACATACGAGGAGCGATTGCGCTAATGCATGTATATAGTAGGTTTTTCTAAAAAAAAATAAAAAATAGTAAATTAAAACTTGTTAAATTAAAAATTCCGACACAAATCCAACAGCCGCTTGATCCGTCGAACTTGCAAGGTGAGCCTAATGCCGCAAGAGGACCACATGAAAAGCTCTCCAATCCAAGCGAGGAATCCCAAAAACCCGCCAATCAGCACGGAAGCAAAACAAATGACAAAATTTTTCACCCCAAAAGGCTTCGTCTCCGTCATGGAAAACTCCCTTGCATTTTCCTCCAAAAGCTCATACAAAGAGGATTTGGTGCCCCTGTTCTGGACCAACCACCGCCTTCCCCTAGCCCGGACATATGCAAGAATGTTCCTCTCCCATTTCCCAAAGAGACCCCCCTGGACAGCATGTCCAATGGCGGCATTAAGAGATTCAAAATGCCGGGAATACCTGGGCATGACCCCAGAAATGAGGAGCTTCGTCAAAGGCGGAGACATCTGGACGGGATTGAAGCTGGAATACAAAGACAAATTCTTCGCAACCAGAACATCCCCCAGCATGGCCCATCCAATGCAGGTGGTCTTCCTCCGGAAGATGGCGGCCTGAATGCATCCCAGATAGTCCTTCGTATTCTCCATCCTCCGACCAATATTCATGAAGACGGGATCCCGGGTCTCCTTGAAAAAGAGCTCGATGGAGGCTCCCTCATAATGCATCGTCTCAATGGAATAATCCTCCCTCCTGGACAACTCCTGGAACGTCCGGGGAAGTTTCTCGTGCTCCGGGAAGGTAATGAAGGAGATGAGATTGCTGTTGTAAAACACGCCCAGGATCAATCCGTAGAAGATGGTCATGACCATGAGCAACCGCGCCCTCTTCGGGATCTTCCGGGACTCTTGCAAGAGGGCGGAATAGGGCAAGACGATCGTGTAGTACCAGATGTCCGCCGGGGCGGGGATGTCACTCCGCCGGACTCTTAAGTGGAGATGGAATATGGGCATGGATCCGAAGAAAATAATTGTTATTATAAGCCACACCTGGCCATCAAAGGGATAGACCAAGGCCTCCCATTTGACGTCTGCGCGGGGGAGCGGGAGGTACATGGCCACGAGGGAGGAGGACACGCTGGAGGTGCTGGAATCAGGAAGGACACGACTTATGATGGCTTCGTCCCAACACATGACCAGATCTTTTCGTTCATCCACAAGATCCCCGGCGTATCCCGCCCAAGTCTCATTGGGAAGCTTGTCCACGGGCTTGAGGCTCATTTCCAGGTCCATGGTGAGATTATAAATCTTCTCCAGGGCCTCGATGAAGGAGTAAGAGAGGCCCATGAGGGGCTTTCCATCGTCGTCAAACGTCACCTGAGGCTCCAGTCGGTAGGTGCCAATTGACAATGGCTGGTTACGGATGGAACTCCAGCGGCTGGAGATTTTCACAACGTCCTTGGATATTCCCGGAGATTTTCCGTCAAATCCGGGGGATGTCCTTTGAGTAAAATATTGCCCGTTCATATTTAATTTCTTCTCGAGAATCACACCAGTTTTAAATTTGAGACGCTGAACGCTTTTATGCTCCCATAATGTCAGCAGAATTTGAAGAGTTTGGACGAAAATGAAGTGGCGCATTTCTAGCCGTCGATTTTGACTGTGATCGGCCACCATTTGTAATAAATTTCCCGAATTTTCCACTGGAGCAAAGAGTACATTTGTGCAGAAGGATGAAAATTTTGGTACTTCACTTTGTATTGGAATATTATTTAATTGGAATATATTTTGAGATTCACGCATATTTTTTACAATGTATCCTCGACGCAAATTTGTTATTGTTAGCATTTCTTGGTAGGGAAGAATGCTGGACTTATCCCAGCCGACCAAAACCAGGGTGCAATCTATGGCTTTCATTCGGTTGCTAAATTTGTTCTCAATCAGTAAATCAATGAAGACTGGAAAATGGCTTTGAACCATTGAAATGTCAATGACAAAGAGAATCCCGACGAGAATTTCACCAGCCATTTTTAAACAAACAGGCGGACGGACCTACAACCCAATATGAAATGATAAGCAACGATCGGCCTGTAAACAATTAGGGTTAAATGAGACCGTTAACATCATGAAGAGATACTGTGCCTGGTTCTAATGACTTTGTCACATTTATTATTGTCTGCCATCTCTCACAATGTAGACATTCGGACGGCAATGTTGACATTAACAGACGGCAATTAATTGTACTACCAAGGAACAGGAACATTATTAATCTTATCGCAAGATAGCCTAATTACCAGGAAAAATTTTCCACGAAGGCCACTGACTGTACACTAAATACAATTTGGATTATACGCAGTCGTCAAACCATGCTTCTACTCATTAAATCTATATTTATTCCTGGCATACATGCACATAGATTGCAGAGATGACCAAAATACCTCGTATTTTAAATATATGTTGTTCAAATATTCGTTTTAAATACAGTTCTTCTATTACGTACATTGTATTTGAGTGCATTGCGCGATTTTTGGAAGTATTTAGTAATTTGGAGGAACACGACGAGACCATGACAATATATAATTTGCAATTTGTTGACTGTGCTATGAAATACGAATTTACATACAGTGGAGTTTATAACAACATTATTTTTTCCACCATTCGTACATTTAAGCTACATATTTTGTGTTCTGTATAACAAATTTTTCCTGTAACACTATTTTTTCTCATTCCCTTCAGTGTTGCTATAGAGAGACTCTACTGTGCATATGTATGATGCGTGTTTCAAATACATTCATTTGTGTTTTGTAATTAAAATATTCATTTGCGTATATACATGATAGTGAACTGTCTTTGATAATCTCCTTATAACAACTTTTCTTCTATAACAACTTTATTTTTCAGCTCTTCGTAGATATAGTGTCCCCACATATTTTATTTTCCATTTAACAATTTTCCCATACAATAGCCATTTGTGACCTTGTCTTCATGGTTGTTGCAAAGAGAGTCCACTATAATAGATATTGGGGTATTTATCATTTGTATTTTGTGTGTGGCATAAAAACGAATTAGTATTTTGTAATTTGTAATTATATGCGTGCGGATCAGCCAACTGTTATTGGTATTTTGTAATTAATAATACCTCCAACTGTTTTCGCATTTTGTATTTGGAACCACACTATTTTGGCTATCTCTGATCAATATTGTGTGTATGAGTTCCCACAGCTCTAATTCATTCACTTTGCCACCTACGATTATATATGTATGCATGCAATGTATAGCGTCGTTTAAGTGTTAGAACTGACTATCGTATATATACATAACATACATCGTCATATTATATACATATGACTTGGATAGTTTTGATACATGAAAGACGATCGGTAATTCTATGTACAGTGGACTCTCGCTATAACAACCCTGAAGGGAAGTTCAAAAATGCTTGTTATGTAGAAAAGTTGTTATATGGAACATTTAATATGTACTTTTCATATACGAAGGGCTGAAAAATAGAGTTGTTAAAGAGAAAAAGATGCTATAAGGAGAGTTGTTATAGAGAGAGTCCACTGTACACATGTTTATGTGGTCATGACTGGACTGAAGGAGTATTTATGACTTTTTACAAATAGAATCAATGAGTAATTTTCCCGTTGGTGGAAATTTACTTCCAAATGAATACGTGGTGATAGAAGGCATGGAGGACATCAGCGCTTTCAAACTTTTCCCAGTCCCAATCCCACCGCATAAAGTGGCAGGAGCTTGAAAAAATCCGGGATTGACATTTTCATGCGCCCATTTCTCAGCCGCATACTGTCCGATTTTGATAAAAATTGCCATGCGAGTTCCTTGACGAATTCTAGGTGGGCCGAATTTAAGCACAGCTCTCAAATCCGAAAAATACCGAAAAATCCGATTTTCGGTTTTTTTGAAAATTTTGGCGCAAAGCAATCTGACTGCAATCCTGTCTGCATTTTGTACACGATACAATAGCTTTTCCAATAAAAATCACTTTAAATATTACATAAATCCGAAAAAACCCGAAAAATCCGAATTTCGGTATTTTTGTCAAACTTTGAGTACGAAACCATCCTCTAACGATTCCTTGAACATATTCTACATGGTGTAGTTATTTTTCCATTTAAAATCGCTTCAAAAATCCCTTAAATACCGAGAAAACCGAAAAATCCGTCGGTTCGGTTGCTTGTTTTTTGCGAATTTCTAATTAAGACTTAGTTTATGGGTTCTATAAGCACCTATACTCGATAAATTGATCCGAAATAACATTTATACAATTAGGTTACCCACCCCATATCCATCATTATATCCTGTCTGTTATGTATGTACACATGCATGCATAACGATACACACTTTTTTCACCCATTTCTCTTATATTTACTTGATGACATGTTTTTATTTTCTATTTTTTTCTCTTCAGAAATCCTCTTCTCCTATTTCCTTTCCTTTTTTTACAAAAATCCTCGTCCTCCCGCCCCCGCTCATCGATACATATCATATGTACATGAACATATTACATACACAAAAAAATGACTTTTACACACTGAAAGGATTGCGACAAGTATCAGCCTCACTCTACTTGTTCAAAGTGCCCGATGATGGACAACGTCCGAAACGTCGCACAAAATTAAAATTTTTAATTGGCTTGTGTAGTGCTCCCCGGTGCCAAAATTTACTACAAAATTAACGGTGAGATTCCTTCCTTTTATCCTGTGATTTATTTCTCCCACAGACGTTGCACTTCACTTCACCCGATTCTCTCTCAATTTCCGCTATTTAATGTACATATGCGTAAGTATACAACATACACAAAAAGACCAAAAAAGATCAGAAAACTCCACATATGAATGGAGAGCTCTCTGCAGTTTTGAAGAAGATGATAGTGATGGAATGGAGAAAAAAGAATACATGGGAAAAGACCAAAAAAGTATAGATAAAAATGTATAGGAAAATGGGTAAAAAAAATGTGTAGCTACAAGACAGAGACTGGAGAGAGAAGACGCTTCCCGCCAGCCGGCCAGTGGGAAAGTGGAGTGCGCCTCGTGAGTGGTAGATGGATTTGGAGGGCGCGCCTGCGCTCTGCCCATTGTTTTCAAGGGTCAGCAAAGGGGGTGAATGGTGGCAAAAATGTGAGCCAATGGATGTGCAGGGACATTGCCAAGGGTTCCAATGTTGTCATCGAAATCCCGCGAACACTGTGGACGCCAGTCAAGAGCAGCAAATCCGAAGAGATGGCAACAGTCTCTCTCTCTCTAACTCTTTTCTCTCTTTTACTACCTCTCTCACTCTTTTTTTCTCTCTCTCTCTCTCTCTCACTCTTTTCTTTCTTTCTCTCTCTCTCTCTCTTCCAAATAATATATAGCGTATGCGTAGTCAAAATAACATTCGAGCTAGTACGTGAGTTCATCATTGTGGGTTTCACATATACTGCTCTCTTCTCTCTCTTCACCAAAAAATCTCCTTTCTCTCTCTCTCTCTCTCTCTCTCAATATTATTCAATTTCTTTGCAGGAGAGAGACAAGCAACACATCACACATTGCTCCCCCAGTTGAAAAGATTCACGAAGAAGAAAAGAACAAACCAAATTTTGGTGTAAATGTTTCTCTTGGATTTTGTTTTTCGATTTTATATTCCTTTTTGGATTTTGAAGAAATAAATATCAGGATTTCCTCATTTAATCAATAGAAATCTTCTGTTCCTGGTAAAAGAATCCTGTATTATACGGTACGTCTTTCTTTTTCCTTCCTTTTTATGAAAAAGGATCTGTATGTACATTTTTTTTTTGAAAAAGTACCAGTCTTTTAAACAAGGTTGCTTGGAGGAAAGAAAACGTCGTTTTTTATTTTGTTGCAAAATCTCTGCTCGTGCAATTTCGTGAGTCTTGGTCCAAAAACGTTATAAAATTGGTAATTCAATCTGTAATCTGTACATATCTGTACGTATCCCCCAATTCCTACATACTTCTCCTGGTTAAGTCGTCTGGACGAAGAAGGAAGGAAGACGGAGAGGATAACTATACATTTGAGGAACAACAATAAGGGAGCTTGTTTGTCGTCCACGATCAAGTTTGAAGACAACGGATCTTGATTAGACGTGAATTACAGATTAATGAAATTATTTGAGGAGTTGATCGACTAAGAGCCAAAGTTTTCCAAGACGTCGTCATCAGTCCGTGCATCTTCAAGGCGGAGGCGGAAGAAGAAACGAAAAAGTATTGTTTCAACTGTTTGAAACACCTTCATTTGGGAGTATTGGGAAAGGGAAGAAGAAGAAGGGGCAGAGGAGGATAGAGCACTTCAATTTCATCTCAGGAAGGAATGAAAGAAAGAATTGGGGAAGATTGGACCCATAGGATCACCGAGGGTCATTGGAAACGGAAAGGATAGTAGCTTTGCAGTATCGGGACGTTCCACAGTAGAACCTTGCTCAAAAATAACCTTGTCATCTCCGCCAAGAAAAGAAAACAGAAGGAAAGAGAAATACCACTTTCTAGACTAGAAGAGACCCAATACTCAGTAGATTCTTGGGAAGAAGAAGATAAAGAAATTAAGGAGAAACTAAGAGAGCAGGAAAACGGAAGCAAAGGAGGAGAGAAGGAGTAGATGAAAAGTCCTTTGAAATGGATCCGGTCTTTCCAATCAACTTGGAAAGTGTTTGGGACTGCTTTAAAGCCAAGTTCATCGTTTTTTCATCCAAGAGATTTGAAGTATTTTGGATCGGCTCATGAGAAAAAGACAAGAATCACAGCACGCTACATGTAGAGGAGCATTCATTCATCATCGGTAACAATAGATCTGCTCTATTGTGTAACTGTAATTTATTTATTTGTTTGTTAAGTCAGTGCTGATCTGTGCAGTGGTGGATAAATCTTGGCGAAATCAAATAAGTATTTCTGAAAAATCTGGATAAAATAATGCACACGAAGAACTTGTAGGAAGAAAGAAAAAAACTTTTGCAAATGTATAAAAGACATGTAAAAAAACATAAGAAAAAGACAACGAGTGAGAGGATAGGGTGCAATATTTGTACGGTGTGTTAGTATGTGCTGAATGTTACACTATTTGCTACTTAACAATACTACCAGCTGGGGATATAACACATGTGTATACATATACGTGTGTGTATTCAAGTGAATTCAAATCTGAAATCATTAAAGAGCAAGTTTTCTCCTTCACACATTGAAATATACATATTATATATACATGTATTTAAGCAGTGCCTTTGATTTTTGCAGGCAGTCAGGCAGTGTACTTATAAATATATCACATACTTACACTTCTAAAAAGAAAAAAAAATTGGTACTGCTTACCACTACACCAACATACGTTCAACGGTTGTATGAAAAAAAAATCTTCTTGTGATACTCGTTATACAGCTCTTCGTTTCTTGTATGATGTATGAAAGGGTTACCTTTTGTACATATTTGGGAGAAGAACTAAAAGGAGTATATCGTAATAAACGTACTGCGAGAAACAAGTATTAAATGCCGTCAGGTTGCAAACGTATACATACATACGTTCTAAAAAAGCACTGTGGAGTAATCCGCCCCCTAGAGTCAACACGTGAAAATTTCAAATAAAAACTCGAATCGATCCAGCGCGAGAGCTGTGACTATATATATATATATATTCACTGTTGTGCCAAAAAAGTGAAAGTGTTTAGATTAGAAGTTGGGGGGAACGAGATTTTTGTGCATATAAATATACTTGTATATGTATTTAATTTAGCCGGGCAGGAAAAACGTTTTTCGTACAAAAAATACTGTCCATAGGAGGACCCTAAAGGAAGTCCGTTTTTTAAATAAAAAAGCAAAACATGTCCAGTCAAAACTCGGGTGTACCAGTGGTCGAAAAAGGTGAGGTACACACGGAATCCATCCAACAAGCCCAACCAATCGACTTGGCATCTCATAGAAGTCCGGCGGTGGTACAATTGAGACCTGTCCGAACTATAGGTCAATTCCCTCATGGGACCATGAAACCCGCTACTGGTCAGGCCACCGTAGGGAGCATAACCGCAGCTGTAGGTACCCCGGCTTCTATTATTAGTGTAAACAGGGGGCCAAATTTAACGATTCTTCCAGCTCGAAGTGCTGGTCAACCCGGTGGTGCTTCCGCCCCCATTCCAGCATACCTTACTCGAGGGATTGTCAGTAATGTCAGATCGAGCATTTCTGGCCACCAGCCCGGGTCCATCACTGTGACACCCATTTCTTCCTCAAAGTAAGATGTTTCTTCATATGTTTTTCTTTTCAAGCACAACATCGTTTCTGTTTGCTCCTGTGAAAATGTTTATGAAGTTATAATTTCAATTAGTACCGGTTTGTCAGTAATGTGTATTTATAAAGACAAGTCTTGGGCGGTGCATGCCTGGTATTCTGTGGGAATTATCGTAATGATTGAAGTTTTTTATTTGATTAGCTTCGGCCCAAATATAAGGTTGGCGGCTCCTGTGAATAATGGAGCGTGGATTCAATCGGGCAATAATTCACAAGGGCAATATACACCTCTGAGAGCGACAACCATCACAGTTAGCAATCGTACTGTACGCCCAGATGGGAAAATGATTCACATTCCTCCTGGGGGGCCTGTTCAACATGTAACACAGGTGGGATATTGTATTTTATCATTTACGCACGGCTTTCAACTTTTGGGAGCCTGACCTCCATAATTTGCATATTGGTATGTATGCATATGCTATGTTAATCATATTGCAGCTACAAATGGTGGACAATAAAGGATCAATTCTGAAGCCACAAATAACTGCGTCACCACTTGTCAATATGAGGGGTACCATTCATTCACAAGGAGGTCCCAGTAATGCAACTCCATTAACTCTAGCCCCGTTTACTATACGTACCGCCATTAATACGATACCACGCCCCAACTCAAATACCAACACTGCCAATCAGTAAGTTCATTAAATATTTGTGAC
This sequence comes from Disparrhopalites patrizii, assembly GCA_034698585.1. Lineage (NCBI taxonomy): Eukaryota > Metazoa > Arthropoda > Collembola > Symphypleona > Sminthuridae > Disparrhopalites > Disparrhopalites patrizii. The sequence continues at coordinate 30,727 of JAQGBT010001113.1, forward strand.
TTGTTATTGAATGTGCATTGCAGCATGGCACAGAAAATTACAGACTAATGTGCAACAAATTAATGGTTTTGTAGGGTTCAGAAAGTAATTACTCAACCGGCCCATGGTCCTCCCATACAGTTTTTAAATACGCAGAAAAACCTTCAAACCATTCTTCCAACGAGGGTGAACACGGTCTGTCTCACAATATCGACCCATGGTAAGGGTACGCTATTATTTCGATGTTGTCTTAGAATACTTAGAATAATGTCAAAATTCAAAATTATTGTTTCTATCCTGCATTTGCTATGACTCGGTTTAATGCTTAATCGCTGTCATTTAGGTTCAAATGCTTCAAATAATACCTCGCCAGTAGTGACAATGGCATCTCGACAGGGCGGAACTAGCTTGGTTATGACGCCTTCCATTGGGGGTCAGGTGTCTTCCGGGAACGCTTTGCCAATAACAAAGGTATACCCAGTGAGTAGAGACGGTGGCCCAGTGATGGAAACGTTATTTGCTAGCCCACAAGTGTCATCACATACATCGTCTACTGGACCTACTGTGAATGCCATACCAATGACAGCTCAAGCCGGAAATTCTCAGACGAATTTGGTGATTGCTACTTCCAGTCCTAATCCTCACCACTTGGTGTCAGCCCAAGGAACTAATAATACCCATCCCCACGGTCACCAGGTTGTTCAAGTTCACGGTCCTATAAGTGTCAATAACAGTGGGGCGACCGTTGGGGTCGGCATCCCACAACCGTCAGTTGCACCTACAATGACTCCCAGTTACTATCTGCAACAGCAACATCCTCATACTCGTCCTATTACTATTGAAAAGCGAACAGTGACAGTTACTAGTGGTGAAACGACGAAAAATATTGTGGCTGGATCTGCTCAATTGATATTCACAACTCAAACCCAACCTCCGACTCAGGCTGTGACTATTCCATTAGCAACACAGAATGCTTTTTCCCATTCGATTCCCTTATCACATCAGCCGCCCCAAATTTTACAAGCTCATCCAATTTTTACACCAGTTTCTAGTGTAACTGGAGTCGGTAACACTGTTCCTCAAAGTCAAGCTCAAAATGTTCAAATTGCACACCATGCCATTTCTACCCAAGTTTTATCTCAGCCTTCTGCGGTGACTACGAACGGTGCTAGTGTGTTAACAACAGCCACAGTTACCACGTCGTCAACGTCCGGTGTAATTGTGACTAGTTGTGCTGTGCAGTCAGGTTCAACGTGCGTGAGTGCAGCTCCGTGCTCAGGTGTCTCAACTTCCACTAGTTCAAATTTGCAGACAAGTACCCCTGCACAATCTCCCAGTCAAACAAAATCAACCCTAAGTCCACGACCAAGTATATTGAGGAAAAGAGAAGCAGGAGATCATAATCATCATGCGGTACCATTACGAGCGCAACGGAATCTCGCTTTAAATTTTTCAGTTAGTAGTTCAAATGTACAAGTGGCTAGTGCATCCGCTGCTGCTGCAGCAGCAGCTGCGGCCAATAAAGAAAATTCTGTAGTTAGTTCTGTCTCGATGTGTTCTAACCTGCCGAGTCAACCTTTAGCGTCATCATCTTCCTCGTTCTCATCAGGTGTTAGTATATTAAAGAAAGAGTTCCAACCACCTAATGAAGAATCATCGTGGCAGTCTTGTAGTTCAAATTCCAGTTCGGGTTCAACGACGATTTCTACCACATCTGAAACTGCTGAGATTCAAATGCAACAACAGTCACAACAATTGCCCATCACATCACATGGTAGTCAGCTAGTTCCCACCGTCACAGTAGGTTTGTCGGATTTAAACGTTTCAGTAGGGAATTACGGAAATATAACCAGCGTTGGTAGTTCAGCGGTACCTCCAGGCTCTCAAAATGGAATAGTCAGATCTGCTTCCGGAAGCTCTTCGAGTAGACCGAAAACAACAAGTAAAACAATTCTGAAAGATTTGGACAGGGTGAAGGGCCGACAAGACAAGGATGATGGTGTCAGTCCCAGGAAGAAACCTCGGAAGCAACAATTGTAAGTCAACATTACTCTTTACAACACTTTAGTACAGATGCTTTTATTATACTCATGAGTGAATCTTCTCATAATTCCACTATAAAATATTTGTGAAGCCTGTGTAATGGTACCGTATTACTCTTTGTAAATAAATTAATTAAAGGGGATTGAGCCGATTGAGGTATGGTTGTGATGGATGGCGAAGCATCAAAAATTGACCTAGCAGTATTGACGTGTCTGAAATATATTACTTGTTTGTTTAGAACCACTAGTGATCTTTTCGACTCAGTATCTCCAGAGATTTCGTTCTACCAAGGAAAACGTCTTAAAAAGAGTGAGCTTAGTAAGTTTTATTACTTCTTTTTATCAGACTAAAATGCCGGAAAAAGCATACAAGGGCTGATGTAACTATTGTGTTGCGTTGTTTTTAGTGGATGCGAAAATGTTTGAAGATTTTAACGAAAAAGTACCCGAAGACACCACTTTCGAAGAAGCACCAGTTCCTCGAATAGTTTACTACTTGAAGAAGCCTCATATGTCTCTTTTGCAATCGAGCAAGGTCTCAAGCAAACCACCTCATAATCATTTTCAGAGGTATTGTGATGTTAAGCCGAAGGATGAAAGGCGTCCCACAGTGAATGACTTGCTAAATCAGAAAAACGTGATTCAAAAATGTAACGGCTGGAAGCTTCAGCATTTGAACAATCAAGTAGAGGAGATTGTAAGCAACATTTAAAATAAGGCATTACTATTTTAGCGTCTTGTAAGTATGTTGTAATTTAATTTTCACGTTAATTGCAGATTGATATGGAAGGAGATGTGGTCGATCGGTTCACTGCTTTATTAACCAAATTAGAAGCGAAGATAGGCAATAATTGTTCCGATCGTGATCTCAACCGCATTCAAGAATTGTTAAAGGTAACTGTTTTCTTATTATCGTGTAACTTCTTATTGAATCTCGAGAAATACTTTCGCCCGTTTCTAGACACATCCGTGCTTGAGCTTGAATTCCAAGTCATGTTGATTGAGAAAAGTGCAGAATTTAATGTTGTGAAATTCATCCTTACAGGGGAATATTCAGAGGGGTAAAGTTATTCGGGATCAAATGCTGGAGTCCAAGAGTCAAGTACTGAAGATCTTAGAACACAAACCCCGTGTTCAAGATATAATAAGCAAGTATAATAGCAAAAGACCTATAAAGAAGCGCGAACGCTTATAGTTCATTTTGTTTTTAAAAATAATCACAAAACTCTTGTTTTTTTAACTTTTTGTTGAGCGCTACGTATTATAATGATAAAATATTGCTTCGATTGTGTCCGAATATAAAGGCGGGCGATCAATGATGATCACGCGTGAATGTGAACAAAAACAACGGATTCATATCCGATTTGCCGTGCAGCGAAATCAACGAGACGATAATTTGAGTGTACAGTACGCAAGCGTACGCACTATTCAGATAATAATTATCCGGAAACTTTTTATTTAATTCTCAATCCGTTCTTTTAATTAGGTAGCATTAATCTATAGCTCGAGTATTATCGCTAGTTATTAAAAATCCTCGAAAGATGACGAAATAATCTTCCAGCAACTTTTTTATCGAAGTGTTTTTGTTGAATATTTAAAAGCATATATTATTTGTATATTACGCTATACAGACTAATATTACAACAAACAAATGAACCCAAAACTACAACTCATTTTTAATGACTTTGTTATTATTATTATTATTGCATCATTTAAGCGAGAAAAATTAACGTTCAGCACATTAGTCTTTTATTATGCTTTTGTACAATATGTAATAAGTGTTAAATATTATCAAGGGTGTAACTGTGGACGATACGAAAGGAGCTGCGTATAGATTCACGAAAAAATTGCTAAAATCAGTTCGTGAATGATATTTGTGGTGGAACTAAGACTAAAAGAATCAGATGTACCTTTACTTTTTTATTGGTCGTTTAATAATTGTTTGTATCCCCTATAAGTCTGTAAGCGTAGGAATCTAACGTAATTTGAAATGTAACGTTATTTACGTACGGTTTGAAAGCTAAAATGTTATGATTGTGCGAAAAAGATTTTGTATTAGCTACTAGCATTTTTAAAGATGACAAATTGCTGTAATTAATATTACATTTGATATAATGTAGGTATTATTTAAAGAAAAATTCCTAGTATTGTCGTCAAATATTATAAATAATATTAAAAATCACGATTATCATACACCGGCAATACAAATGGAATTTACAAGAAATGTTGATATACATAAAAATCATTGTACTTAGTGTTTGCTATTTATTGTAAATAATGTCTTTATAATATTGTTAATGACAAAGATGAATTTTATTTTGCAAGTCTATTTGAAGTAAATATTAAAGTATGTAATTTTCGAAACCAATTTTGAGTAATAAAATTAATTACTCGTGAATATTATTTCTGAGTTTGCATTCCATCCTTGATATACATATGTAATATTCATCAGTGAATAATTCGTGCAAGTTACTTGACATGCAACGGATCTCGTTTTTTTACCCATGGTTAAAGGTCACTGACTACCTCAAAACTTGAAAATGTACTCAAAAATTAATTCAGTCAATAAAGTTGGATACGTCCACAAAAACTTCTGTATTATAAATGCAGAAAAAAGGAAGAGATTGAGAGCGGGGCAGGAAACCGGAAAAATTGCAAGATGTGGGAGAGAGGGGGAAAGATGTGATGCACGAATGAAACGACATGCCAGAATGGTAAGTGAAATGTTTTAGCCATGATCCATGATGTGAATGCTCAGCATGCGGGGTTCTCTATTTTTACTAAAATGCAATAACAAGCGCCCTATTGTGTCAACGCACAGAGCAGGGTGTGTGACATTTTGCAGGAAAGTAAAGTAGTCAGTCTAATTAGGGATGATTTTTTCGTGACAAAAAACAGTTAATGTGGAAGCGTTGCACACAGTTTTTTTTGCGATTCCTGCAAACGTTTCTCAAATGAACTGCCACTGATTTGCCTCCATGGTCTTCATGTGTACATGGTTGTAGGTAGTTATTATACATTGTTATCCACATTACTTTGGAATAGATCAGCGGAAAACATAGACGTGGGCCTTGATTTTACTCGAAAAAAAAGCGAGAATTGTCATTTAGCTGACCATTATAGATTATAGTGAAAGTGTAGAAATAGTGGAATGATTTGAGCAAGAACTTAGAAGCCAGAATAGAGCTTCACTTTAGCACAGTCAAACACCTAACCTTTGCATGTGTATATCATATGTGATGCATTACTTACTTATTATTATTATTATTGATTTATTAGCCATTTCACAATACACAGTACATTCCTTCAATGTGTACAATCGCACCACAGGGA